>BMAW01045577.1:527473-555665 GCA_019974015.1 Nephila pilipes
ATATATATATATATATATATATATATATATATATATATATATATATATATATATATATATATATATATATATATATATATAAGAATCATGTTAAGAATACAAAAAATATTCGTTTAAAAACATGAATTTATAATATTACACGACATACGTTATTATTTATTTTACGTTATTATTTTTTTGGTTATATGATTGCAAAAATTAATGAATTGCATAGATATTTAATTTTTCATGTTGATATCTATTTTGCTCGATGAAACACGAATTTTTAAATGCAATTGCAAAATCTACGTAGAATATTTCTGTTTATATATTCGGAGCGAATCCTTTTTCTAATATATCGTATTTTCTATATTTCACTATTTAATTTTTTTTTATTATTTTCTATAGAAAATACGAGTAGTTAGTTTTAACAGTAAAAATATTTATTGAATAAATTAAAATAGAAAGTATGACAGAAGTACAATGTCCCCCAATTCATAATGTTAAGTATATATACGCGTTTAATTACCTAAATTTTGTTTTTCAATACTCAATTGACGTTTTGAAAGAAGCTGTTCCCACACAATCTTTCCCCTATTTCATTAAATGTTAAATTTGAAATGTATTCTACGAAATATTTGCTTAAAGTTTTTATAAAGTTTAAGCTTATTTCATTATCTCCTTTACCATTCGGATGCAATCCCTTCCCTCTAAATTTTACTTCGCAACAGTATATTCAATTCCATTCTTCTTTTCAATATGCTGCGTTTGAGTTAAAAGTTCTACTCGCAATTTTTACTACAGTCCCCTTTTCTTAGCCGGGAAAGGAAATTTAACACGTGAAATATTATAGAGTCACTTAAAAACTGCGATGAGATTTATCATGTTCTTGGATAAATACCTCCCTTTTCCCCTTTTTGCAATTCCAAGCTGAACATTTTTGAAAGGTCTCCAAAAATCAAATTCCCCGCTGTTGTTATTATTGCCTTTTTTTACTTAATATGTCACAATGTTTGAGTACCTCCTGGCCCTGAGTGGGAAGATTTTTGAAATGAAAATTGATATTTTAAGAGTGAAAAATTCTACAAGGGGGCACATAATGATTTGTCTCTACTGTATCATTTTTATCTGGATCTAGGACGTAACTTGTGCTGCAAATGAAGACAGAATGAAGTTTTCTGAGTTATTTTTTTAGGTTAAATGACGAGTGGGAAGATTTCATAAAGTTCATTCATATATGTGTGTGACTGTGCGTTGGATAAATGCCTCGTATCTTTCTGTAACTACTTCGAAAATTAAATCCAAAACCGAAGTAAAGGATTTAGAAACTTAATACTTTGCGCATTAATATCTGTATTTAATTTAACTATCAGTTTATTTGAGCAAGTACTTAAAACGTTACCCTTTTTTATACTAATAAATATTTAGGAGTATCTATAAAGTTTAATTATTGCTTAGAAATAATTAAACTTTATTTAGAAATAATTAAACGATATTTTTGAATAAAATTTATTCCGCATATAAATTTATTCAAATGTACATACATTTATAAATACAGCTATTAATGTTAATTTGTTTGGTATCAGAAAGCCGTAAATTTAAGTAACCGCAGTATCGTAAAATTTTAATTATTACTAAGAAGAATCGAGATAGAAACTTCGTTTTTACTTGTCATTCTGAAAACTTATTTTCATAGTCACCATTCAGAATTATACATTTCTCTCAACGTTTCTTGACTTTATGAAGCCGTCATTGTGGAACACAGTAGATTGAACTCTGTCTTCTCCATATTTCGAGTTACTTCAGGCTTCCTGAAACCAAACAAATTAACATTAATAGTTGTAATTTAAAACATTATGTATATAAGGCTCAATTATTATGCAGAATTTTTTTATCCAGATATCTTCGTTATTTCTTAGTAATAATTGACTCTTAGGATACTGACAATAAGATCTTTTCGTGTGAAAATATATTTTACAATTTGTCGTTTCTTGTATGCAAATTATGACAGCTCATATACATTGATACATTTTAAACAATTAAATACTCTTTTTGTAAACAAACATATTCATACATGTTTGTTTAGGTAAAAATGTCTTAATTATTGAACTCTAAAAATGAGCTTTTTCATTTAGGTAAAAAGTTTGTTTTTCCTGGGTGTTGAAGATCTTAATTAGATTTGGAAATGTCAAATATTTCATTTTTAAAGATTTCTTATGCATATATGATTTTAATTTGGTTTCTCTAAATATATGTGTGCTGGAGAAGTTGAAACACACACATACACACAATCGATGATTAAATGAAATTAATTACTGATTTTCTTTTGACGTGGGGGTTTACTATATTTATTATTCTCCTTTTCTTCCAATTGATAAAAGAATAATATATTTACTACCATTTTATTTTTTGGTTACTTTTATGGTTTTAGTGAAACACAGCGAGATATTATTTATTATAATTTTCAATGATGAGAGAGTGAAAGAGAGTTTCTTATATTTACAGATTTTTTTACTTATACATTTCATTTAGTTAAATTGGTACTTCTTAATCTATGTGTACTGAAGAAAATGAAACAAAATGATTATTACATTAAATTAATTACTTGATTTTCTTTTCGTGTTGCAATTTACTTTATTCTCTTTTTTTTCTTTCGATTGATTTAAAAAAGAATATATTTAGTACTATTTTTTCTTTGAATTATTTTTGTAGTTCTAGTGACGTACATACATTGCGAGATATAATTTATGAAAGTTATCTTTTATGTAATTGAATATGCGGAGTTAATTATTTTATTCGTGATTATATTTATTTTACTTTTTCTTCTCTTTTTTCACTTTTATTTGTTTAAATATTATTTGATTGAATGTATACGGCATGAAATTATTTGGTAATCATTGCAATAATATGCAACACTTAAAAACGTAGTTGATATTAATACATTATTATAATCCTATGAAACATTTTTTTTTATTTTACTATTGAATATAATTCTCTATTTTTTATCATTTTTTTTGTAATTATACTGTATTAATTTAGGTGACCATCTGAAAATAACAAAATAAAATTTAATATCACTTTGTATAGCGTGAAGTAGCTACATTTTGAATGAAATATATATTTTTTAAAATTTATTATTGTATTAAAATTAGTTTTATTATTATTTTTTTTCGGATAATTATTTGAACTTCTAGTTGTCTAAATAATTGTGCAACTTTTATTTCAGAAACGTTTCATAAAACACACCGCGCGTGCCCATATAAAAGCTTCAACAACTTTATTTTTTGAAAATTAGAAATTGTTAATGTGTTAATTAGTTTTATTTTAATACCCAAAAATTAAATACAAATTAGCAAAGGAAATATTGATTGGGTGATAAATGAATTAAGTGAAGATTGTGTAATGTTGAGGCGTCGGAAGGAAGGGTCGACATTTCTAAAGCAATTTAATTTATTACTGCTCAGCTACACAAATCTATCCTATCTCCCCCCCCCCTCTCTCTTTCTTGAAAACCCTATATGTATCAGTCCCAATCTGCATGACTACGTACTCTTCTTCGGAGGAAGTTTTCCAATACAAATAATTGTTTGAGGACTGAAAATTCCCCAAGAGGACTGTTAGTGACAAGGTTGCGGATAGACCGTCACAAATGTTATGAAAAGGTTGCAGTATGTAGAACACTCTAAAATTATGTACAGTACAGTACATGAAATACAGTTATTTAGTTACTATTAGTGGTAATGAACCTCTGAAATATATTGGTGGAAAATCACTTCAGTTCTATCTTCAGAACATAATTTCATCCTGATATTTTTCATTCAATGCATCTAATTTTTCAAGGAGAAAATAGCAAGTGTGCGAATAAATTGGAAAAAAAATTTGTTTGTTAATTAATAGCATATAGATTCTGTGTGGAGGCTTCATTTTTAGAATGAATTTTTCATCTGTTTTATGTTTCCATTGTGTATGTTTTTATGCATTGAATGTCTTACGTGTTGATAATGTATTAATTGTAATAAAATGTTTAAAGTGTCTTAGAATCGACACTTATCTTTCTTACACTTAACTATCAAGATCATAACCAATCTCTTACTGTAACAAATGAGTATTAATTAACCAATTATATAAACACAGGTGACATACTTTAAATTGTCTGCAATGTTCATTTATAATTTCGAAAAAGCATTTTCACATTTTGTTACATTTCAGATAAATAAGTTGACTCATTTTTTCTATCATTTATTCATTTTGAGAAATTGTACGTGCCAGAAAAAAAAATTTTTTTTAGGGTTTTAAATCAATAAAATTTGTGTTTTTTTAAAAAAATAAAAGCAGCAGCATTGCAATAAATTTCAATGATTTAAGTACATTTTATTTAGTGCAGTAAGTTTTATTTTTTTAAATTTTTTTTTTAAAATTCCTTTGTTATCGAAATCCATCAGCTTTCTGAATCCTGTAATAGGATTTCTTTCATCATTCACCCCATTAGTCAATCCTGAAATATACTCATAACTACTCATCAGCGTTATCAGTTAATTCCATTGTTATCAATGTCAACGATAAAATTGTTTCATGCAAATATACTAAGTAATAGTTAATGTATCAAATAAGAACATTTTGTTATTATTTGTAGTTATATGAATTTCCCCTTTCCTTTGTAAACTTTCATTGCTTCGGGTTTTTTTTTTCTCATTTATTTAGTAAAATTATCTATAAAATTTAACCCTGATTAATTTCGTGTACATCTTGTAAAAATGTATTTTGTGATTAATCTAAGCAAAACCGTAATACTAGTATGTTTGTATGTTGAATGCATTTCTTCAAAAATATCATGTAACGAATATTAATTTTTTAAATCTTTTCGCGTGTTTACTTAATAAATTCGTTGGAAGAAGTGGAATATATATATATATATATATATATATATATATATTATGCACAATGATATTGATTTGAGATATTTCATTTAATCATAAAACCAATTTTTGAGTATAGTTTCTGCTTACATGAGGAATTTTTTACCCTTAAACTAATTAGGGAAAGAAAAAAGAAAGACTTAAGCTCTCTTTGAAATGAACTATTCTTTGCTATTTTCAAAATAAATAAATACATTTACGAGATCTGTTGATTCGCTTGCTCATCTTGATGGATCATTATTAAGGGTAAAAAAAATAGACTTTCATATACATCATGATTATCATTTCACAAATAGAGCATCAATATCATCGCTTTGGGAGAAAAAAAAAGGAACCTTTGTTGTATTATGAGCATCTTTGATAACAACAAAGCGCAAATAGCGCGAGATCTCGCACTCCATCGCATGAAAAAATGCCCATCATGAGATCTGTCGCACACATTCATTGTGGAAGTATCCTCCCCTTTTCGTTGATACGCTGTTGTCGTTTACCGCCACCTATCGCCGTAATCTTGTACTATTCCGGCATAATTTGTTCCTCTCGAAAAAGAAATTGAATCCAATTTTATCTGTCTAATAGAAAACGAATGTTGGGAAGTGGTATATATATTTTGCTGCGAAGCCGGATTTTGTAATTTTGCGCTTTGTCGTTCATCCTGAAGATTGCTTGTAGATCGTGCAATTGTTGAAACACCCCTCCCTTTTATTTCTGACTGACTTGACGTACACCTCTTCTTTTTCTTACGGGTCAGCAGCCCACAGGGTTAGGAAGAAATGGAAGAAAGGGGGTCTTACCTGGACCTTAAAAGATCCATACATACATACCACTGGAGAAGAAGGGCCTTAAGGCTCAGTGTAGGGGTGGGGGAGTTAGGTTTCTATGGTAACGGCCTCCGCTATTTTAAAATGCTTTCTTTGTGCAAATACAAGCAGGAAATGACTCTAAATTAATGGTTGGAAATCCTCTTTTCATTCTGGCAGCAGTCAGAAACAAAAGCCCTTTCCCTTTGGCAACCCTGATGGTAATACTTTTCTGGGAGATCCTTTCCCTTGCCTTGGCTTTCACGTGGTGCTTTGTAAATAAATGAGTTTTTTTTTTTTTCTTTTGAGGATTGCGCTTCAAACTTATTTGTTTCTTGGGGAATTTTTTTTCTTGCTCCTAACCCCCGGGAGATGCAAGTGCATAGGCAAGAGGAGGAATCTGAATAACAATAGCTAGGGAGATAATAGCAATAATAGTTAAGGAGCAACTCCTTATTCGTCAAACTCTGCATTTTCTTTGTCGATATATTTTTAGCTTCTTCAAACTTTTCTTCTTTTTCTTTGTTAAGAAACTTCGGTATGTGGAAGCAATTAGTTTCTTAGCCTTCCCTCCCCCTCAAGCGTTCTGGAAATCCTTTTAAGTGCTAATGTGTAAATCTACCTGTAGATAAAAGTGTTTCTTTTTATTTAGTTTTACGGAAAATAAATCTTCCAAATTAAGTATGTTATACATAAAACAAAACATGCTGAATGTTTTATGTTTTTGTTTTTTTCCCCAAAGAAACCCATTAATGTCTGAGATTTTTAGTTTGGTATTTTCTTTGAACTGAGACTGATCTTGTTAATATGATAAATTGACATTAATGAAATTTTACTTTTTTGCGAGCTTCTTAAATAAAGCTTTATTGCCTGCATTATTTTTTAAGTTATAAATATATACAGAGATTTAGTTATTTGTGCCGCATTATTATTTCTCAACATACATCTCTCGTTATATATATATAAAAAAACAACTAATGAACATTAAAGCAATGAAATTTTGGCACTAGAGAGATTCAAAATTTCTACCAATCCATTCTCCTGTATAACTCATTCTGTGTTAGAAACTCTATTCACAATCAGTTGATTCAAATGGCTCGTACTAGATATTGTCAAAAAATTTTTTTCTTGTTGACTGGTCGAGTTCGCGGTTTCGTGTCGCGATTCTATCGTAGAGTCTTCATGTGGTGTGATACAGTTGTTAGTAGAGTGAGGTTTCGTTCTTATCTTCCAACTACGGCTGTAAAGGATGAGGTTCATTGTCAATAGTCGTCGTGTTGTTCTATAATGGTATAAATAAGAACTAAATTTTTTTTTTGTTTATTTATGTTGACAATGAATGGGATTGTTTCGGAGATTCATGTTATTATACTGTAACGACAAACTTTCATTATTTATCTCTACAGTTAACATAATGTTTAATTAAATATTCAATAAGAACAAATACGATTGAAGAGACGTCAGGAAAAGGACAACTCAATTTATGACATAGCTTCACAGAACATGCAAGATCGCACTCTCTCGAACCACTCTTAACACACCTGAATCATAGCTTCGAATTAAACAGTACATTTTTAGCTTACCGACTAAATATCACCTAGTGCGACACTTTTTGAATACAATAGATTTGGCTCCTGATACTCTATAACTTCTAATCAAGTTTATTACAAACAATTAAGTATAACTATGCTCTCCAATTTACAAGCATCTACCAATTTCTCGTTATCACCGGTACCTTTTTTTTTATTCCTTTCGATTCTATTTCGCTTATATATCATTGTAATTAATTCAATCCGCTGAATTTCATATTTTCATTAATTTGTCCTAACCCCGTTTCATTTAGTTGGCGAGTAATTAGAATTTTTATGCAATTCAAATTACAAAAATTCCCCAAAGCTACTGAAGAAAAATTGCGAATAGACCAACGTCACAATATGAAGTATTGAGCGATACATCATAACAACCTCCAATACTTACTTCAATCCTTTGGCACATTTTTAGACTAAATTTAGCAATGAATATGATATGAAATTTAATTAATTATTTTTGATTACCTATATATTTAATTATTTTTCTAAATTTTAGTTCAGAGTCAGCATCATGGAGATTATATGCAAGGTTTTCTAGGCATGCTTTTTTTTTTCAATATTTCCTCATGATTGTCTTCAATAAATAAAGGGATCATTAATAATGATCCATTTATTTATAAATGGACTCGCTTCACTGCTCTATCTTTATAATATCACTCTAAAATATTTGTCACAACACTAATGTCGAACATTATTGTATTAGTCATCATTATATTAAAGAAATCAATAAAAAAAATTTCGACTTATGCAACTTTTTTTACCATAATATATGAGTTACTCAGAAGCCAATGCGGTTAAGTCCATTTTTTTATATTTTCTGATTTTTATAAATTTTAATGGAATAAATAATATTCTTCTCAGTTATTAAAGGACTTACTTGGTGATTCGTTTTTTCTAGGTCAGACAGTCCCTTTTTTTATAGTTTCTGAATACGTTGTATAGTAATTTCAGAAGCCATTGTGAATAAATCCACTTTTTATTAATATTTTTTTACATATACTTAGAAAAAAAAATTCTTCTTTCGATATGTATTGGTAATACTGAAAAGCAACAAATTCATAATAACTGACATTTCTCTCTGTTTAGAATTGCTCTAGATGCATACTTGGAAAGAAAAAAAACGTCACTTTTTAGTGAATTTTATTGTACGTGCTTTTTTTTTTTTTTTTTTTTTTTAAATTTGAAATATCTTGGTTATGACATAAAAATATTACATTGAAGTGTTTGCGAAAACTGTTGCGTTATCATTAAATAGTTTTTCTTTAATAATTATAAAAACTCTGACTTTTTTAAAGGAATGAAAATAGATTTATTGTAAGATGAATACTTTTTACAAGCATTTATTTTATTTAAATGTGTATTTTCAGTTCAAAATTTGTACTTGAATTTTCACCATCTTCCTATCCTTCGATCTAGGTAAAATTTTGCGTACATTTAGTTATAGCTCGGATACAATACCACATTATGCTCAAGGCTCACCCGGGTCTTGCTCTTAACAACGTCTAATTGAGTTGAAATTTCACACACACGTATATCTCACGTCATTGCTCTCTTTAGTCTTAAATTTACGAACTAAAAAAAACATTAAATAAATATACCTGTAATTCCGCATCGTTTTTACCAGTAATTAAGTAAAAAAAATATGAACATAACTATGATACACTTCTTAAAAACGTATTCGCTGGGCCGCGGTTTCATTTGTTTTATTAATGCAAGTAAAACTACAATCAAAAGTGAAATAATGGAATGGTGCAATAAAAATTATTCTCATTCTATTATTCAGCCAAGTCAAAACAGGGGTAATAAATGTTGCTGATTCCGAAAATTCAGAATACATGTTTCCTTCGTCATCTGCAATTACGTTTCCACGAAAGAGAAACTAAATTATTGATCGAAACAGGAATTCAAAATAATAATCCGCACCTGGCAGGAAAAAAAAAGGCTATAGTATTTTTTTTCTTTCTGTGGTGAAGTTATGGAAAAAGTAGAATTATTTAAAATAAATATAAATCAGAGTTCAGTAAACTTATTTCTAAGCCTCAGGTTTCACAGAGTCAGTTACTATCAAGGAAAGAAAATATCTTCAAATTCGTAATGCATTTTTATTTTCACAAATAAAATATTCTAAAGTATAAAAACGATGCCAATGCTAACTACAAAAAGAATTAAAACAGATGATAATGCCATAAATTCTACTTTTAAATTGAATAATAAAAGAAGAGCAAATTATAAATTATTAAGGTAGTCTATTATATTCTGTTTAAATAACAGAATAAAAGCAGACGATAAAATATGAAGTTATATCTATCTATCTATCCTTTTTATGCCCACGCGTTTTTGTTGACGCCATTTTCTCAAAACAACAGCATGTTAGCACATGTTAAAAAATTAAATTCGTTAAAAAAGAACCAGAGTATTTTCAAAATTAAATTATAAGGCAGAAATATATTCAAATAATGTGCCGTTTTGCAGTAATTACTAAGCCATCAGGTATTGGAATCTCAAAAAACTTTTTCTACTGTGAGGATATTTTGTAAAAAAATTAGATTACTTTTATCAGGCCAATGTATTATTCAATTATATTTCTTGCGTGCTTATTTTTGAAAAACAAACTGACAAATAGATCATGTATTTAATTACATATTTTGTAATTATTTCTATTTTGAAAAATTATGTGCATGCATAAGTAATATTTATACTTTGTTATAAAATTGTTGAGTTTTATTTATATTCAAAACACATTTCATTTTCACTCGCAGTATACAAAAGTCAAATTAAATGTCTTGCGAATTTTTTTTTTTATTTGCATGACTTCACAATGTTCGGTAATTTACCGATATAAAAGTTTTGTTTGAAATTTTTATTGAGTTACCGGTAACAAAAGTAATAGGTAAATTTGCAGTCTCTGATCTTAATTTCTTAAATTAACTTGAAAGTGTTGAATAATGAATGAATATTTTCAAAAAGCAGATTCATTTTTATTTAAACTTCAAATAATCTTCAAAAGTTTTATTGGTAGAAGTTGGTTGGTAGGAACAAGCTGAAATCGTTGTGCTCTTCGTTAAGATAAATATGCACGTACTATCGCAAAGCATTTGCTACAATTTAAAAATGCACTGCTGATTTTATTTGCCTTTCGGGGAAGAAAAAAAACTCCAAGCTTAAAGTATAAGGTCCTACTCCTCCATTTCCCTCACAAGTTTCGGACTCGAATACGTATCGTATATATGTAAACAATCTAGAGCGATATCACCACACAACCACTGAATGTAAACTTTTCCCTTCCCCCCCCCTTTCTGCCTTAACTTCTATTTTTTCTTTATTTATCCCTTCTTAAGTTTCGTATCGATAGGAGATCCTGTGGTTATTTTTTTCTTCTTCTTTTAAGCACGACGTAAAGTTTATCAATTTTATATAGGACGTTCATTTTGGAAGCTTTTTACTGCCTTTTCTTAAAAGAAAAATAAAAGTTAGCGGCAGAGTATAGGAGGGGGAAAAAAAGAAACAGAGGGAAAAGTAGAAATAAAAATGTGTAGCGGGGAAAGTGAAGTTTTTGAGATCTTTTACATCATTTAGTAGCTATGCTATATTGATACACACGACTCTCAGCCTCCGATTGGTTTTCGTGCCTTCACCTTTACCCAATCAGGATGCTTGATTTCCCCTCCCCCACAAACTTTTTCGGATCGTTCTCTTAATTCCTGAAGCAGTAGTAGGGTGTAGTAGAAAGTAGCGCATTTTAGTTCAGATCCCACTTGGGTGTTAGACTATTTCTTTCTTTCCCTTTTATTTTCTTTCTTTTTTTGGTTTATTTATATTTATTCTTTATTTATTTATTTATCGACGAGTGACTGTAGATGTTCGATCCTCATTTCATGACGAAAGATGGATTTTTTTTTCCTAAAAATTTTCGGATGTGATGAATAAAAAATGACTTTTAATGTTTTTTTTTTTTTTTTTTTCCTTTTTTTAAAAAACAAATGGTTGTATTACTCGATATCATTTCTGAAAAGTAATTTCCGAAACTTTTTTCGTTAAAATTTTTTGTTTCAATCTCGGATGATTTTGTATACTCTGGTTGTGTTTTTTGTTTAGAATAGATTATTTAGATTTAGATGAAAAATGGGAAAGCTCTCTGAAATTTCCAGTTTTTTTTTTTCCTGACATTATTTATTTTTGACATAATAAACTGATTAGAAACTATAATGCATATATTTTTTAAAAAGTAATTTACTGTTATTTTTATTTTTAGATGACTGCTAACTAAAAAAATTTTGCATTGGAAAATCACCATTTTAATTTGTCTCCCTCTTCGTATGAAATATTTAATAAAACAGGCAGTATTTTTTTCTCAGTTTTTTTCTGACAATATATATATTTTTATTATGAATAACTGCAGTAAACAATTAACATATAATACTATAACAAACCTAATGATACAGCAATAAATTAGAAAGTTACTTTGAGGCATATTCAATCGATATTAGAAAACTGCTAAAATTGAGTCATTAAAATTACTTGTTTTTGAAACTAAATAAAAATAAAGATGGATACTTTAAAATGTTGAATGGAGATACAATTAATTTAAATTATTTAGGAACAAAACATTTTCTTTTGGAATTATGTCTTTAATTAATAAATTAAAATACTTTTGGGAAATTCTTATGTAATTAAATTTAAAAAAATTTCACAGAATTTTTTTTATGAATTGATTATACTTTTCACTAATATGACTCTTGAGTATAATATTTCAAATTCAATATTAATTAAAATTTTTAATTTGTGTCTTCATCATAAATCATAAAAAATAAGAGGGGATTCTTTAAGTTTTTTTTTTTTATTATTATTTTAAATAATTACAGTTGTTTGTTTTCAAAAACATAGAAAATATTTGTATATAATATAGAAATACAAAAATCAACATTGAATTATACCAGAAAGAATGCAGGGTTAACCACAGACTATGTACAAAAATAAGAATTTATTTCAAGTTTAAAACTATACAGAAATGAAAAGAATGCAACTATATACACTTAATATCACCATTATTAGAGAAGTACTAGTGCATTTTTTTTCAAACATTTCGACGAACTAAAAGCTTAAGAACACTCAACACTGCTGCCATAAAATTTTACAAAACTAACGAAACTCAAAAACAGTACATAAGAATAAGCATCAGTAATCGTCTGTATAAAACATAAAAGCAAATAGACTGTTTAAAATTAAAGTAAAATAATATCGGCTGAACACAAATACGGCGTAGTGGACTATTTCAAAACATGAAATAGGAAGGAGTCCAAGCTAGGTCATATGTTCACACCAGATACGAAGCCTAATTTTGCCTCAACAAGTATTCATAAATATACTCAAGTCAAGTTAAAAGTAAGAGTATTGAAGAGTGTATTTTTTTGATACAAAGAAATAGTGTGATTTATGAGAAGCATTACTGATGAAAAAAATTCAGTCTTCTTTCTCTTTTTAAAACAAAATTTGCATCTTTTTTCTTTTTTTTATTAAAAAAACATTTATTATGAATGATTTCAATGCTCATAATCAAAAATATTGTAAAATTTGAAAGAAAAAAAAATCAAAGTTTTGTAGGTATTACACATTTTAATATAAATAGATTGAACCAATGGCTTATAGCTAACAATTATTACGAAAATTGTACTAAGCAATAAAAGAAAATTAAAGCAATTTAGCCATTAGCTATTCTTTTAAGTCACGTGATGCATCTATAGGTTTGTTATAAAATCATCACTAGTACAATGAAAATTGCTTCAGTAGCTAAAAAAAAAAAAAAACTTTTTTTGTCACTGAACTCAAGAAGACTATATAGCATCATTTTTCATAAGGTTTGTTATTAGATTTTAAAAAGGGGACAACAGGAGTTAAGAAGTTTGACGATTTTTTTTTCTACTGTAGAAAATGCATAGATTGAACATACAGCAGAAGCTATCTTTTAATGTTACACATCTATGTAAAATTTTAGCTAGCTTTATGGTACGAAAAGAAATGAAATTTCAAAATAAAATGTATCAAGTATTAAATATTAGTTTAAAATAATAAAATATATTATGTTTAAGTCTTTATAGTACAAATGCAAAAAAAAAAAAAAAAAAAAACCCTCTTAGATTTTGTAAAGACAGAAGAGAATGTCATTTGATAAACAATTGGTATTTTTTCGTTTAGATTTTAATTAACATCAGATTATTTTCATTAGAATATTATTTATCACATTTTGAAAATGAAAGTCTTCCAAAAATAGATTTTTAAAAATTTCATTTGTTTGTGGTTCTTACAAATGTCTCAACATTAATTTACAAGCATTCACATTTCTTTAAAATAAGATGACAGATCTTCACCACAAAAGTTAAATTTTCATATCAAGAATAGAGTTCCGTTGCAATAGTTTTCACTGTATATTCTGTAGCAATTGTTTGGTGGCGAATGTTGAGTTGAGTTTTCCTAGAATTTCAATTTTCTTGGAAGTGTAGAAGATTCCTACCTGGGGGCAAAGGAAACGCTTTAGATAGACTTTATTTTGAAACTCAGATTTAATATAAACACTATGTTTAAAACAATAAAAAATAATAATTTTCATTTGCATAATAATTGTTAAGCTATAATAAGTGAGATTTTTTTATTTAACTAATAAAAAATTAAATCATAGCTTAATTTGATCAAAGCATAGTTAAACTTGCATATATTTGCTCAAAAACATGTATATAAAAAGTAAGGCATTTGTGTAAATATAAATCGAAAAATATCGAGTTAGAAGGTTGTTTGGAATGAAAGAATGTTCAATATTCTTGTTTCCAAAAGATTATTTTATCTTTGAAGAGCTGCAATTACAAAACTAAAGAGGTTAAAATCTTTTTGATAAATTAAGTTAAAAATAATACTTATGTAGTAAGTGTATAAAATTATAAATGTTTAATGTGACCACTACCAGAAACATGAACGACATAAAGCGGTATGGTACAGCGGATTGGTTGCAGAGCAGGGACGACCTTGCTCTTAATTAGGATTCTTAAGAACCTCCGGTTTAACTCACTGCGATTTTTCTTTTTTTTCTTTCTTTTTTTTTTTTTTTTTTTTTTTTGGAATAAAAAAGAAAAAATTAAAAAAAAAAAATTTTTTTTTCGCTTTTATATGCCATCATTGACGAACTGAAAACGTGAATAGCTGCTGCGATTCAAAATGTGAACACTAAACATGCTGGAAAAGGGTATTTGATGAGTTTGTTATGGAAAAGAATATCCCAACAAATATTATTCGTTTTTCTTGGGGTTGTCCCATTGAACATTTGTAATTTAATTTAATCTGTCCAAAAGAGTTGTAACTTGTTTAGTTTTGTAAGAACAGCTATACAAAGCTGGAATATTCTTTGTAAGTTTTTTGTATTAAATATGAAAAGAGAATTAAAGATCGGAATTGTCTGAGATGTTTAGAATTAGGGGATAAAAACTTATTTTTAAACACGTATTATTTTCAAAAAGTTGATGTATGGGACACAAATAATCAGATGTATCCGATGAGAATATAAGTTACATGAGCTGGAGATTTTAATTGCAGCTTGCAATGGTTCATAATAGATACGCATAAAACAGTTAAGCTATGGTTTCATAGGAAAACGGAGTCGTTATCTGGCGGCCACAATAATGAGGTTGGATGGCATCATTAATTTTTCTAGTCAAGTCTTTCCAAGGAAGCCATAGCTTACCGTTGATTTACGTTCCGCTCGCATTCAACGCTCTTTAAAAAACCTTGATATCTGTTTATACAGATAATGTTTTAGTAACGTCATCTATCGCAATAATGCTGCCACCAGATAACGGCTCCGCTATCCTTTGAAACCATAGCTTTGCTCGTTTTTATAGATTCAAATGTACTTTAACAGCTTGATGAAGTTTTTCTGGGTGGGCAGGTTGCATTGAATAAATATGGATATCATGTTGTTATTAACAACAATTTATTTTTGTTTTAATTTTAACAATATAGAATGCATTAACACACGCACACATGATTAAAAAAATAGGGCTTGTTACTAAAAACCTTTGCTATGCAAATTAATATAATTGGAAGGTGCCAGAGGCACGTTGGAATCTTTGTACTATTCTTAACAGTATTTGTGGGCGCATCCGATCTTTTGAACGCTTGAGAAATCTAGGCTGGATTTAAAATTGAAACTTACTCTAGTTGAAAAAGAATGAAAGAGCTGCCTGCTGAACCGAGTCGTTTCTCCTGAAGTCATTCCTATTCCGAGTCTTTTTTATTCGAGTCGTCCCTGTCTTCAAACTTAAAATACAGCGAGGAGAAGCGACTCTAAGTAATTCGGAACAGCAAATAACAGGTTTTCGACGGATCACTGACTTGAATATTCTTTCTCTTTTAGATGAACTGGTTCAAAAGAACAGGTCGATCTTTCAATTCCTATTCCTAGACATGAGGTTCAAAATGCAAATATCTTTTTTTGATTTTTAAAGAATCTTTATGAAATTCAGTACCGATGATTTTTAATATATGTGTATTTCACAGAAAAAAGTATTTTTGAAAAATATGTATAACATTTCATGTCATTATTTCAAGTATGTGTCAAAAATATTTATACTTTTTCACCGTTTTTTCATATAAATTAAAATTATTTGTTGCGATTTAAATCGTTTATAATAATACTTTCATAAAACGTGCACTTATTCTTAAACAGAAAACAGTAAATTTCACATATGTATGATTTAATCACTTATAAGAAAGAAAGAAAAAAAAATCTGAAATCTGCTACATTTTTTAAAGTTATTATTCATACTTCATATTTTCAAATAAATACTTCAAAAAATTGTTAAGTTGTGAAATTTATAAGCCATATGTGGTTTATTCATAAAAAATACAATAAAGAAAAATGTTGCGACTTTCAGGCAAACTTTAAATCATAAAAGGCATTTTGAATGAAAAAAGAAATAGTTTTTATGAAAAATGAATACAACGATAAGGATTAGCGACTGAAAATGTCCTTTAACACACACTAAATCATGAAAAAGTATTAAGATTTAAAGAATTTTAAGGGCTGATGGATAAACAGCAGTTTGTAATATCTTTAAAAAAAAAAAATATATGATTTCAATTTTTTTGTCCTATGTTCCCTTAATGCAATCAAAAAGCAGTTGTTTATTGTTGATTAAATTTGTAGAGCTCTAAAATTAATGTAAGTTGTAATAAGATTTTTTATACAGAAATTTATATATTCAGAAATATGTCTAATATAAAACTTATTAGGTTATTGACAAATAAGTTAAGCCTTTCTCTTTTATTAAATTGGAAATAATATCACTGATCAACCAGCTTTCAAAGATTTTTCATCCTAGAAAGCAATTTGCTCGTAAGTTTGAGAAGTTTTGAGAAGGAAAAAAACTCTTTCTGATTCTGTAAAATAGGTTTTTTAGCATGTATCATTAATGTGAGGTGAAGTGTTCTACGAAATAACGATTCGCACAAAAGCGGTAAGTTATCAGTTATAAACGATGGAGTTCCAATGCGATAAAGAGGCAGTAATCAACAAAAGTTGCCCATTGTCTTTTATTGTTGTTTTCAAATTTTGGAATAAAAATAAAATTTGAATTTAAGGCAATGCATTTTGGATGTAATAATATTTATAGTATAAACACGTTTTATTTATAGTTACATTTTCAAAGTGCTAATTTTTATCAACTTCTTTGGATTAAAAAGAAAAGCATGTAAGTCATAAAAATTAAACATACTTTCGTAATTTTATAGCTGATAAACTGAGACACAAAATAAGATGTCATCATTGTCACCTGACTTTGTTCTACCTTACATCAACATGCTTCAATTGAAGTCAAATCTACTAGTCCAATAAATGTGAATTGGTTGGCAGTAGATAGAAAAATCTATCAAAGATCTTATTAATTATTCAATGCAAGTAACATCCATATCATACGTTATAATGAATTCCCATATAACGAATTCCTTAAAAATGCCACTTTATATAAACTAGCCAAGAAAGGCAATCGGGTTCCAAAAATTCGAAAAACATACTATCAGATTTTTATAATTAGGAGAAATATCAATGAAATTTTCATTAAAAGTACTACATGTTGATATAATTGAAGTCTCCTGTCTGCCGGATATTTTGATTTCGAGAATGTAATGTTAATCCAATGAAATTTCTACTTTCATCCTCAAATTTAGACTATTTTTTTTCTATTTGAATGTCGAAAAGTGCACCCGAAAAAGCAAAAAATAATGAAGATTTCTGCAAAATTACATTTTCCTTCTGATACTTAAAAATATTTTTACGTTTATTTTACTGATTTGTTTGAGATTGTTCGGTCTTTAAAACATTTTTAAAAATCGAGGGGGAAATTTAAGTCTGCAGGTATCCTCATTATTTTTTGCGCTTTCGGATGCACTTTTTTGCATCCAAGTACATAAAATAGTCTATATTTGAGAACGAAAGTAAAAAATACTTAGGATTAACATTAAGTTAAGGAAATAAAAATGGTCGTGGAAAACAATATATTTAGAACTCCCGTCTGCCAGACAGGAGCCTTAAATATACAAGTATTGTTTTCTTCGTCATCCCTACTAAGCACCAATAACCAAGGGCGTTTTCTTTTTGACAAGATATTCACATCATCTGAATTTTTTCCTGCATTATTTTGATAACTGAATTTTTCAGAAAAGGAAGAAAAAAAATCTTTGTTTTAGACTGCCTGCTTTTAGCTGGGAGATCCTTATACATTTCTTTATATGGTGTTAAGCCTTTGTGGAATTCTCTATGAACTTTATTTACGAAATGTACCTTTAATTGTTCGGCTAAATCGAAGCCTTTTTTTTTACGCTTTTTGGAGGAAAATTAGTTTAGTTTTCTAATTTATCTTTGGTATCATCCCCTAAATTGCCTTGGCATCTTCCAGATGATGTGTCCTAGAAATTTGTCTCATCCGTTACATCGCTCACTAGCAATTCTTGGGATTTCTTTGTCAATCATATCGTCAAAACTTTAAAGGGCTTAAATTTTTAAATGTTTGATTTTTTTTTCTTTTTTTTGAAAAACGTGTACATTAGGGCCCCATCTTTTCTGAATATTTTGGTTTTAACGATGTGACTATACTACTAAAACTCCTAAAGTTATCGAGGAAAAGCTAAACCTTGTTAAACTGGGTTTTTTTTTGTTGTGATTTCTCAACTTTAGCTTTATTTTTGTATGGATTTTAATTTGATTTTTTTATTAAAACTTCATAATTTCCTGAGTAATTTTATTAAAATTTTTTTTTTCTTTTAAATTTTTCAAAAATTATGCATAAGTTTGAATTTGAACTTTTTTCTATCAAATTACAATACTTTTGTGAATTTTCATCGAAGTTGTACTTCAGAATCCTGCTCGCAATAAAATATTTATTTTTATAATTTTAAAAAATTGACCACTTTGTATTTCTGTGCAACTTTTTGAGATTTCTTTAAAATTACTTGAAAATATAAACGATTAATATAAATATGTATGAATGATTTAAATATATATGATAAAATTTTCCAGTTTCTGTTTTATTTCTTTGGTAAGTTACATTGGTTTGAAATATGTTTTTTTTTTTTACTCGGATATTAGTTAAAAGTCCTGAGGCGCCTTCGTGTATATTTATCTAATTCTGAAACCGATGTAAAGATTTATCAAAACCATTTCCCTTTAATTGACCTTAAGGGTATAGATCTTACTCCTCCTGACGAAATTATTATATCTCTTTTTATTATCTCATTGGGGGGCTCTTTCCTGTCCATGTGTAGGAAATTCTGCAGCTTTGCCAACTATTGATCGTTGTATATCATCGTAAATTTAAGAAAAAGTTGATATAGAAGAAACATATATGTATAAATTTTCTAAAATTGGAAAAGTTGTACTTATTTTTTTCCTAGTTCTTTTGATGTCTCTAGTAATCCTTGTTTTGGTTTCAGTATTTTTATTTGCTTTGATGAAAAATATAATGATAAAGACAGGAATTCTGATACGCGATGAATAATTGAAATACTTAAAAAGGTTAATCGTGGAGAGTATTATTGAAATTGCTTATATAATAGAGGAGTATTATTAGAAATTATTATATCTTTTTTCTTAGCTAATTGACAGGGCTTTCCTGTTCATACGCTGGAAATTCTGTAACTATGCTAACTATTACTCTCTCTCTATATATATATATATTCGAAAACCCTAGTTTTCAATAGGTTTTTTTCTACTATGTCGTTTGATTTGAGTGTCTTGACTTGTGAATAATGTAAATTGGCATTACTATATATATTAAAGTGTAAGGAAAAAGGGGGGTAGCGTACATGAGGTTTAGGGAATCAATAGTAGTAGCGAAGAATTCAGTGGATAAGTAATAGTTGTGGAGAAAGAGAGATCGGATTGGTTGAACTTCGAGATTAGACCTGTGCGTACGATGAGATTGATGTTGGATTAGTTTCGAACTTGGATCCACCTTTATAACAAGTTAGGTAAGTATTCATTTCTAATTATCTTCTTTAGCGAACTCGTGATGATTTGTTCCACTATCGGGAATTGCATTTTGATTTTGATTATTGAAGGATTTAATTATGTGATCATTTATACTTTTTAATTAGTAACTGCACTGTATTAATTAGCAATTACCAAAATAAGTGAAAGAAGCAAAATCCCTACGTCATACCGTGTTGGAATGAAATCATATTCGAGGTTTTAGCAGGAAGTTTTCCTCACTTTCCCCCTCTCGAACAATGATTAATAAAAGTGTCGTGTTATCTGGGATTCGTTAATTTTTTTTTACAAATGATACATATGCAGGAGATATCTATATATGTATTATTTATAAAAGAATAATTGAATGAAAGCTGAGTACATTTAATGTGCTACAAATTTGTTTAAATTGGCGATCATTTTAAGATACTAATTTAAAGTTCATAAAATAATAATTCATCAGTAATTCTGATTGATCAAATGAATAACCTACAACTGAGAAAACGAAAAATGGAAACGGCATAAACTCGAAACTTATCAACTTTTCAATAACTTCTTATATTCAATGGGGGGAGGAGGAAAGAAATGAAAATGGTGTAAAGAAATTTCTGAATTGCTCGTGTGATATAGCAGAGACTATCATGAATTTAGGGAAAGCAGACCTCATTTCTAAACACGAAAAAGAGTTTCATATTTATTTGAAGACTTCTAATAAACCTGCAAATTAAATAAAAGTTATTTAAATTGAACTAATTTTGGGAGTGAAATCTAAGTCATTCGTTCTGTATAATAAACCAATAATGCAAAAAAAAAAAAAAAAAAAAAAAAAAAAAAAAAGGTGGAATGAATAACAAAACTAAAATACATTTTTTTAACTATCGACTCTTCAGTTCTACTCATTATAGGTGACACTACTGTCAAAGAAAAGTTATAGGAATAACTGAGTGGAGAAAATAAGCTTCATTAGAAAAGGTTCATAGAGTAAAAAGATTATTCAATTTTATGCGATTTATATAATTTAGATAAAAACGAAGAAAACTTTACTTTTCTGTTCACAGATATCACCCAGTACAAAAATGCTATTTATATGGTGTTTATATGATTTGCGTATACTTGACGCGATGTTCAGAGAGAATTCCTTCTCTTCTTAGCAATTAGTCATCTTTCATAAAATTATTTCTCTTATCTATGATTCAATGAGTAAAAATCTGAATCTCTAGAAACAATCCATGTGCACCATTATTTTGGCTCTAATGAGCCTCACTTTTAAAACTACCCGTAGGCTACTGGCGACAAATCCCATCATTTTAAATAATATTCGACGGACGAAGTGACACTTAAGTGACGCAGACGACACTTTCAAATTGATATTCTCCTAACTCTTGCACACTGCAACAAGTGCGAACTATAAGCATTCAATTTCTCGAATTTTGCTCCTCCTTCTCTCTTATTCCTTTTGAACTTCATTAGAGAACGTTCTCTTCATATAATCAACATCTGAGCTGTTATATCACTTTCGACATTGAGCCTGTTTGATTTAGCAAATTTAGTATTATATATTCAGTTGATCTATTGTGAAATCGGATCGTGAGCACTCAATTCGACTTGAACATTGCCGGCCATTAACATGTGATCGTGATCACTCGGCTACTAAGAACTATAATGCTGAACAAATTGATAAAATTGTTTGTAAAAATATTGAAGAAAAATTGTTTCACATTGGCTTGATAACATTTATTGATCTTAAGATCGTTGAAGTTAGTCAATTAGTAAATCACACACACAAGATTTAAGTATAAGATTTTTTAGATCAAGATTTGATTCCAAAGAGAAATTCCATTCAGCAGATATATGTTGAAATCAGATTTTTAAACTCTCAACTCGACTTAAACATTGTCAGCCGATAACACTCGATCATGATCACTCGGCTACTAGGATTCTAAGAAGATTGGAGAAAAATTGTTTCACATTAGCTTGATAATTTCTATTGATCTTAAGATCGATGCAATAAGTCAATTAGTAAATCAAAATGAAGTTGTCAGACTTTTGAAATAAAGATCTGATTCTACAGGGAAATTCCATTCAGCTGATCTATTATGAAATCAGATCTTGAACTCTGAACTCGAACATTGCGAGCCATTAACATGCGATCATGACCAATAGGCTATCACAATTTATAATGTTTGTATCAAAATGGCAGATATGTTTTTTTTTAAAGAATCGAAGAGAGCTTGTTCTTTTTAGCTTAATGGCAATTATTGTTCCCGTAATTGTTGCAAGCAAATAAAAACGATTCTCTTTCAGAATTCTTAGATCAAAATTTGTTGATTCCATCTTCCTCACTCCCATACTAGATATTTTAAAAGATCTTCCTCACTCCCACACTAGATATTTTATGGAGTCATATCTCAAACCCGTGACTGGACTTGGTCATTCTTAATCAATAATACGCGATAATGATCATAAGACTATTGTGATCTAAAATATTGATCAAAATGGTGATCTTGTTTCTCTAAAAATATTGAAGGAAAATGACTTCATTTAACATTTATTGATCTCAAGATGAATGAATCGAATCTCAAGAAAATCAAAAGGAAACTATTAAACCTTGAACTCTACTTGAAATTTATCAGCTTCTAAGATACGATCATTACACTACTATTCAGCTACTGCGTTTTAAAATTTTGGTCAAAACAGTCAAGCTGTTTCTTAAAAAGATTGAAAAGAAATGACTTAACCATAACCTATAAATATTGATATATCTATTTCTATGTACGAGTATGTATCTTAGTCTACCAAAACTGATGCAAGCAGTCTGTGAATAAGTCAAAATAATACTCTGTCAAATTTTCAAATAAAATTCTGATTCCTCTAAAGATGTTCCTTACTCCCATACTAGATCCTTTGTGGAGTTGGAACTCGATCCCGCAGCTCGTGTTGAAAATTGACTGCCAATAACACGTGGTCATGTTCACAGAACTATTGTGGACTAAAATATTGATCAAAATTATAATCTTGTTTCTCTAATAGGATTGTAAAAAATGGTTTCACGTTTTTCTTAATAACACTTATTGTTCTCAAGATTGATGCAGTAAGTCAATAGTAAAATGAAATTTTATGAGATATTGAACTCGCTTTGAACATTGCCAGTAACTAACACCATATCTTGTTTATTAAGCTATCATGGTTTATTTAAAATGCTGATGAAAACGATCAAGTTGTGTTCTCCAAAATGACGGAAAGAATTTTTTTACCTTAGTTTAGTAACATCTGCTGATCTCCGGATTAATGCAGGTGTTTAATAAACAAATCATGACGAGTTTTGTTATGCGTATTTATGAAAACAAGATCTGGTTCCTCAATAGATGTTCCATGCGGAAAATCTATAGAGGAACAGATCTTGAACTTACAATTCGACTTGAGCATTATCCGCCATGAACGCCTTATCATGACACTGGACTGCTGCGATTTAAAATGTTAATAAAAGTGACGAAATCGTATTTCTAAAAATATTGAAAAGAAATTGTTCATGTTAGCTTAGTAATATCCGTTGATTTCAAGATTGATGCGCGCACACACGCAGGTAATTCATAAACAAATTAAAATAAAATTCTATCATAATTATGCCAGCTTCAAATTCGATGGAATCATGCGTTTAGTTGTCTTTAATTTTGAAGATATATGTAATTGATGTCGAACTTGGAAAAGTATGAATGTAGCTTCTTATGGTCTTCAAAAATTATGTATGGATTCTTTCTAATTTTTTTTCAGTTTGTTTAAGAATTCATCTCGCGAACATTTCTTTTAAAATATTTGTTTCACAATTTTTCCCTAATTTATTTTGCTTTTTATATTTTAATAAAAATGAAAAGTGTTAAGCTAAAGAAATGTTTGAATTTATCAAAATTTTTGAGTAAATAAGAAATTAAAATTATTCTATAAGTTTTCAAAAGTACCATGAAGATTCAGTCAAACAATTTTTTACCACGCTGGGACAATTATTACAATCGAAAAACTGCATGGAAAGTTACAAAAAATAGTGAATGTTAATTACTTAAAATAAACATTATAGTGTGATAAACTCATTGTTTTAAATAGAATCATGCATTTGTACAGAACTCTTTGTGTGTAAAAAGCGTAAGAAAAGGAGATTTATTGTTATTTAAACATTATTTATTCTGTTTGCTTTCCAAATTCTGTCTTGTGTAATTAATGCTCTTTAGTTATATTGCGGCAGCTCTTTTCAAAAATAAAAACAAAAGTTAAAATGCCTTAATAGCGAATCCGAGAAGGGATCCTATTGACTTAGTTACTGAGGACACTTCAAAAAAAGATCAGGTTAGTTTTTTCGGATCGAGAAATCGAGGATTCGAATCACCACCGTCACTGTCATTCAAAGTCGACAAACCTCCTTTCCCTTTTTCACGAGGTGAAAAACTATTCCCCTCCTCCTCCTCAAAAAAAAAAAAAAAAAAAAAAAAAAAAAAACGTCATGCAATGACTCTCTTCAACAACGATAGAAGTTAAAATATCTTAATAACTAGCCAAAGGGGGAATCCCTTTTATTTTAGTTGTTAAAAGCATTGCAAAAGAAGAAAGGTCGAGTTTTTTTTCGTACTCAAAGATTGGTAGTTCGAATAGTTGCTAGCACTTATGGGCAACTGATCTCCTTAGATAAAGGGTAGAAAAACCATCCTCTAACATGGCTTAGCAAAAACATTAATCGCGTCAAGTATTCTTTTTTCTTTGTGTAGAAAGAACCGCGATAACCAATTAGCCGTAATATAATTGTTAACTGTATAATTTCTTTTAAATGATTTTAAAAAAGCATAATTATTGTTGGCATGACTTTGTCCAATTTTTTCTGTGTGATATTTCTAACCTACTGATCTGGAGTTTGAATAATTGGGGAACTCACTATGTTAATTACAAACTTTAAAAGTTGCCACATTGGTGACCCGGATGTGATCCATCTCAACCATTTTCGTCCACAGCCACTTTGGACGTTCCAAAATCATTTTCTGATGCATTGCGCTGGACACTCAGATCCACCTTCCATCATCCTCGGCACAGCTAACCAGATCTTTCGAAGCCAGCTCATCTGTTTACAGACGCAGACGTCAACAAGGAGATACCTCCTGTTTCCTTCTTCTGATGTCATCACTCGTTTGGTTGACGTTCCCGTCCTGTAGTCCGATTCCAGTGTTCACCATCTTCGTGACTGCAGGGGGAAGTACTTTGGCGACTGCTGATCACCACCAGCCTATTGCTATTTTACTACTGTGAGGACGAGTCGGTTTTTCTGGCAAAGCAAGCCAGTGTGAACGAAGTGAAGCTGAAGTGAACTAAATACCCTCTGCTACAGCTATTTAAGGCAGCACTAAAAACAACGCAATTAAGGAATGAGAGAGGAACCATATTCTATTTTCATGGTTCTCTGTTCTGTTTGTCCCTAGTATAATTTCTTTTAAATGATTTTAGGAAAAGCGTAATTAGTGTTGGCATGACTTTGTCCAATCTTTTCTGCGTGATATTTCTAACCTTCTGATTTGGAGTCTGAACTATTGGGGAACTCGCCATGTAGATTACAAACTTTTTAAATTGCCACACATGTTTTGAGTTTCTTGCAGCTATGTTGTAGTCGAGCCTCGGGTTTTGAATCTTGGTTGCATTGAATAAAGGAAACATTTTACGTTAAATGGAACTTGGCTTCAAAATTCTCACGTGAAGTAGTTGTAAAGTTAGAAGTGTGGGGCATAAATCGACCTTTTTTGACAGGAAGAGTCTTGACTCTGTCTCCTCGATAATTGAGTTCGTTTCGATCACAGGGGAAAATGTAGTGTGGTATGAGCTCGTTAACACGCGATAGTCGGTGTCCGTGATCATAAATCCGAATTACAGTA
Organism: Nephila pilipes; assembly: GCA_019974015.1. Lineage (NCBI taxonomy): Eukaryota > Metazoa > Arthropoda > Arachnida > Araneae > Nephilidae > Nephila > Nephila pilipes. Next base: position 553,166 of record BMAW01045577.1, read on the forward strand.
TTAATATAAATTGAGAAATATTATAAGTTCCTCTATCGATATGAATTTTCTGCATAACAAACATTGCGTTAAAAGATAAAGAAACTGATTAATTCGAGAAAATAAATATATTATTATGTATGCTATGATTATTATGCCTACAATTCGTAAGTCAATTGCCAAAAAATGACATTGCAAAAAAATATTTAATTCAAGAATACTTAAAATATTTTTAAGAAATTGAGTTTATTGTTTAATCAACCATTCCTTTATGGAATTTTTTTTTTTTTTTTTTTTTTTTTTGTTTCTTTTTCATCTTTTGCATAGGCAGATCATATTTTCTGTGCCCTAATTCTAGGTCCTTGTTGCTCAAAATAACTCAGTAACAGCTCTGTTGCTTTGAAGGCCTTATAATGTGTGGTTTGAGTCTGTTTCGGTACATCTTCCTCATCTTCATTGTCTGGCACTTTTTCACTAAAAAAAAAATCTTGAGCAGTATTTCCCCCTGTTCTTGTCCCTACTACTGATATTAGCAATTGTTGACCACCAACAGAACAATGTAATGCCTGACTTGTTATTTACAATTTGGTTTCGGTTTTACTCTTTCTTATCTGCAAAGCCATAGATAACAACTTGATCCACTGTAACTGGATCCCCAAATGGTTGATGTTCAAAGGGATTCCTAAGAATTTTATAACAATATACTACAATGGACAACATCCCACTCATCTTATGCTAAATGAAAAGCATCTAACTTCAGGTTCTTAAAGTAAAAAAAAAATCATGTTATCTTCTGTGAGGACAAATCTGATTAATTCATATCTGTAATGGTGCTTAAAGTAACTGGTGATGTCCTGATCTGCGTTGTATTTTTGAATGTTGTATTTTAGGTAAATAAAATACTGTTATCTTTCAATATGATGAATGTAGGTTTGCAAATAAGTTGTGATGTTTGGCTATTCGTGATTTTCTCTTCACGAACCTTAAGGACTTTTTGGTAATTTAAACTGTATACAGTTGCAACTCCTTTCCAAATGAATGAAACTTGATTTAGTAAATTAGATGAAGATAAGAAATGTGGTGAATTGAATGAGATATAGAGGATAACAACAAGCCGATAGGTGTAGATTGGAATGAGTCATCGTAATTGATCGCTTATATTGAAATTAGTTGGAAGTGATTCTTTATCAGAATAATAGTAGTTGAATCTGCTATAATCGAGAAGTGCTTGAATCGAAATGAGTGATTTGATAAGCTTTTACTTTATTATTAAAATGTAAACTAGAATTAACTGAATTAAGAGGGATGAGTGTGTGAGAAAGTAATCGTGCATATTCTATATTAAGAGCTAATATACTGTTTTGTATTTCTCTTATGTATCTTCAATTAAAGTCTTAAACTTATTGACTATTTAATTATACTTTAACCCTTAACTGAAGACACGAATTTCTTTACTCAACCTGAGACATAGAATCAAAAAGACCCCAGGGTTATTTTTCTTTTTTGTCTTTTGTAAACAGCATTAGAATTTATTTTGTAAACATAATATATTCTGAAAATCATGTAATTACCAAACAGATTAAAAATATCAATATTAAAAATGTTAAATGTTATAAATTAAATGTTGGATAGGTGTTATAAGAAAAACCTAAACAACCTTTTAATGAGTACTTACTACGTTAAGATATTATGGGATGACACTAACGTTAATAACTGTTAGAATTTATCACACAAAAATGAAGAATACAATATTTTAAAATATTATCTTAAGAATATTTCTTTATTCTTTTTTATTTTTTACATCATTCAAATGCAGCTGGGGCATTGTTCACCAATGGGTGCTTACAAGAATGGCATAGAATAGATGTTTTCCTTTTCAACTTTTTTGAACTAACGATACAATATTTTCTAGTTGCCAATGCTATCTGCTTGTACTTTCTCCTCTCCTTTACTAAGTATATTCGTAATTGAAAATCTCACTTCCCCTGTCGAAGACAGGTATTTGTTAACCTCATTTATAACTCTTAACTGGCGAGTTGCTTTGCGAGGTTCTTTTGTAAAATCTAGCTTTGACTCTTATCTATAGTTTCGTGTGCCCTTGTAAATAAAAAATGCGTTAACTGCAATTATATCCATAAGGCGGATAATTCGAAATAAAAACCAACGTTTTTAAAAACAACGTTTTTATATGGTGGCAAATTTTATTAAAAAATTATTAAAATATTAGTTAAAACTGGTCGCACATATCTAAATATTGCATTGTTAGGCAAATAAGAACGGTTCCCAAAATTTCAGAGCTCTAGCTTGATGGATAGTTGGTTAAATTAACAATAGACAATTTGATGACACACTGATACACATACATACAGACACACACCAAGTGAAATACATAACAACGTTAAAACTAACTAAAATTAATTAATCCGGTAAATTAAATGGTTGGAATACAGTTTAGTCAAACCACTCTTGGAGACAGGAATTATTTGGCGGTATTTTGCCAAATGCTGCTAAATTGGTCCGC
>BMAW01045577.1:555765-604681 GCA_019974015.1 Nephila pilipes
CCAAAAAAAAAAAAAAAAAAAAATCGCCAAGTTTGGCAATTATTCAAATTGCACCAAGTGATTGGGCTAAACTGCATTATTTAAAAAAATATGAGGTAAAATTTGTCGCAAACGTCTAAATATTGCATTGTTAGGTGAGTACGAACGATTCCCAAAATTTCAAAGCTCTAGCTTGATAAGAAGTTGGTTAAATTAACGATCGAAAATTTGATGACACACTCTCTCACACACACACACACACACCAAGTGAAATTCAGAAAAACGTTGTAAAAAATATAGCCATTGGTCACCTTCTGGTTCTCCGACCAGTACAATATATGACACATTTTTCATCCAAGGCATCGACCCCAAATTTGGCATTTATATAAAAACTGATTATTTCCGGCTTATTGATGTCTGTATCTTGGGATATTGATGAGTTGATAGATGACACTAGCAATACAGCTTTGCCATTTTTAAGAGCATATGATACTAAGGTTAAATCCTTCGAAAAGACAAGACTTGAAGTCCTGACTTATATGCTTCGGTTTGGATGGAATTCTTTAGGTATTTCTGGTTTTTTTTTTTTTTTTTTTTTAATGTTCCAACATAGGTTAATTTATTTTCCTTCAAAACTTTTACAAGCTTAACCGATGAAAATCAATTGTCTACAATACAAGCAGACAAGCGCGCAACTGCCTGTGTTGGGTTTTGCAACATTTTATCTTCTTTTGAAAGTGTCATACATCAGAATTTTTACCATAATATTTATAGCCATTGAAGAAGTAATTGTTTCTGGCATCATTTAAAGCCACGATTTTCAGTCAACATTTCCATGACTTATTAAGCATATACATCTTGAATTTACTCATTCCCGTAAAACTAACGAGCACCTCATCGACTGATGCTAAAGTGCCTTTGCTGTAAGCTGACTGAGAGTTTGTGATTAATTTTTCGAAAATATCTGATATTAATACCACTCGATTTTTCCTTAATCGTTCTTCTCTCGTATTTGGGTCATTAAACCTCAAGCATTGGAGTAGAACTGCAAAGCTTTTCACGCTCATTATACTCCGGAAAATGTCACAACTCGTACCGTCTGTTGCAAACAGTGAACTGATATCCTCATGCTTTGATTTAAAATCAGCAGCGTAAATCAGTAGATCCATTAAGCCGCGTAATTATAATATATCCAAATCACGCAAATCTGACTTCTTTTGATCTTTATATTTTTACCTAATTGCAACAAGTTTAAGATTTGCATATTTTACAATCGTAAGCATCATGTCGGTCGAGAAAGTGTAGTGTAGGTCCAGGCTACATTTTCAGTCAAAGATAGATGTTAAAAATTTGCACCAAATTCTGGGAAGCTTCAAAACAATATTGTGCTGAGGAGTCTGGGAATGTGAACTCACAAAAGGCTTCTTAGATCACTTGAATTTATTTTTTCCTTTCCCAAAAAAATAATTATCTATGGTTACCATGTTGTCTTCCTCTTTTTCTGAATCTACGTCCGATTTTTCTTCTTCTTCATAATCGCTTATAATCTTTTCTGCATTGCTAATATCAGAATCTCTTTGAACACTTCGCGTTCTTCAAACTATTGCATTATAGTTTTATCAAAACCTGGATCAAATGGCCGAATATTTTTTCTTGAAGGTCCTGGTTGAGTATTATCCATTTCTTTTTAAACAATATGTTACTCTAGACAAAGGAAGCGGATTGCTATGCGAAATAGTTACGTAGAAATTAACTGGCGCGTTATATATTTTTTTCAATCACAGTTTCAGAGACGTGGAGTCAATGTGACTATAAATAGCAACGAAAACTGAAAATGAATAACTCGGTTATCCTCACGTGTTCATACTTGGACTTCAGCCGATATAGTATTCAGGAGATGATTGTATTCAAGGACAAAAAACCACTGATAATCAGAGACAATGAACAACACAGAGTCATTTTGACTTCCATTTCCAGTTGCGGGTTAAGATGGTTGTAGAGTTATATAACTAATGAAGGAAATACGTTACAAAATGTATTGGACAATTGTCAAGAAGCAAGCAAGCCTTTTCTTCCATATCCTTTGATCTTAGATGACCTCTAAGTGTTTTTACAAAAGTATTTCTAAACCATGTCTTAAATATTATGGTTATCATCAAATTTCTCCACTTCTTCAATATTGATTCACCTGAAGTGGCAGCCTGTTTGACATTATATCGGCGTTCCCATTTATCTAAACATCACTTAAAACATTCAACATTTCTTTCGAAGCTTCTTTAAACTTCATTACTTGGGTCTGTAGCGCTTATCCGATAATGGCAAACGATCATTTCTATTGTCAAGAAAAAAAATTCAAATGAACATTTCTCAAGATTGGTATTTTCCGCTGTGTTAATCCTTTTTCTGGCCATTCCTTCATTATTGTCAACGTTTTCAACAATTGGATGAAGTTTATTCTCATTTTTTAACCATTCACGTTGTGTAGATTCAAACTAACTTTTCTGACAATTTCTTCTTCTATTACCTGTTTTCAAATACTTTCGATAACACTGAGTTTGTCCTCGATCGCATAAACCTCTTGTTTGCGTTTGCACTCTTTCTCGATATTATTTTTTAACTATTACGGAAATCACTTATACCAATAAAAATCTTTACAATTCTTAAAATTTTTGAATACAAAGTGGTTGAACATGCAGCTAATATCACTGACCGCGAAATCTTGATAATAATTTCTTTCAAATAATAAAAATAATACATACATACTGGAACATATCACTTTTCGAGAAATGGTGATTCATGTGTATGTAAAAAATATTTTTTTTTTAAAAAAAAGCATATTAATACCTGCTTTATTCCAGAAGTTATGACGTCATTCAAACAAAGTCTTAATATCATAATAAAAAAAATAATAAAAAGTGTGACGCCATAATGCTTAAAATGATATCATAAACGATTGCTCATTTAGGGAGGTATAGCAAAAACATTTGTTATTGAACCGCGTCCGATGCTTCAATATGGACAATCTATTAAACAGATACGTTATTCCATGCTTTCCAAAGATGAAATGATAGAAAAGTTGAATATCACGTAATATGGAGGTAGCCAAAGATCTCATGGTGGTCGATAAGTGACAGGTGTCGCTTTTGTCGATTGAAGGTGGCTCAAAATTACGAGATATTTTTGTCAATAGAATTCATGTGCATAAGAGTGACGTTAATTCAAAAATTAACATATCTGAGTTGAATTTTTCACATATAAAACTGAAGCACAAGATCTGAAGATGATACTAACGCTATATTTATTTTAGTGTTTAAATATTACATACGTACAAATCGTAAAAAGTAAAGCGTAGTGAAACTGTTATGATACATTTGAACATAACGAGCAACACAAATTTGAAAAGAAATGAACGCTGTGTTTTCACGAACGTCTAATATCACAATAAATATAACAGCTTGCTATAAATATGTTATTTACATTCATCAGTCTCAGGATCAAGATTGTAGTTAATATATATATATATATATATATATACATAATTTGCTTTAAAATATGACTATTTCAAAAGGTTGCTGTTTCAATTTTTTTTTTTAAGATTTCATGTGTCTCATCCAAGCAAAATTTGGTTTTCCCAATAATCTTGACCTTTTCCTTCCGAGCGATTTTTTTCCTTGCTTACTTTTCTTCTCCCTCCTCGTAAATAACAAAAGATCTCCGAGATTAAGTAATCTTCCTTAAGTTGTTTGGGATTTCACTAATACATTTAGGTGAATGTAAAAAAAAATATTAAAAATGTTGTTCGGAATATTTTTATTACATTTTATATATAATCTATGACAAGATGCTGAAAATGATGCTTTTTTGAATTTCTATGTACTTTTGATCATCACATGCGTCGTCTTTCTTTTTTTTTTCAATGTGACAATAACAACTGTTTTTATTTTAAATTAAGGCTCCCTCTACCTACCATTTTGATTTCGGAATTTCTACGTTCGTTCTCAAATCTGGACTATTTTATTTATTTAAGTACCAAAAAGAATTTTATATTCATTATAAATAGAAAACACAAATTATTTGTAGAAGAGTTTCGAAAGATTTTGGTTTTGCCCTTCGTATCCTTATTTTCTTAAAAATAATTTTTCAATTGTTATTAAAATTATACAAAAATAAATCAACAAAAGTATCTCGATTACTCCATTAAATCATCCTAAGTAGATGCATCAATAACAAAACAGTTAAGTGCATCACCACACTATATAATTAATGTATAATTGATACATTAATTACATTCCTTATATTCTTTGAAACATACCAAGATACACACACACATATGTACATATATATGCACCTTATGCTTCGGACTATAAGACGAATCTCTCATTTAAGGGATGTTTTTTAGGAAATAATATTTTACTAAGTGTAGTAAATATACTATTTCTCTTATTTGTTTAAAAAAAGCTATATAAGAGAACTCCAAGAATTATATCTTATATATCAGGGGTAGTTAGCCACACTGCTTTTGGAAGCTACATTTCAAAATAGAAAATTTAAAAGAGCCGTTTATTCAGTGTAGATAGATGAAAATTGTAAAATTTCCCTCATAAAAAATGACGCTATTTTTTTTTTCAAAATGACACTTTCATGTAAAATTTTCCCTTACGTTGTTTTTAAAGAGAAAACGGTAATTCATCTGTAAAGTTTTGGAAACCAGGTTCCGGAACGAAAATATCTTAAAACCAAAGAATGCACGCTGAGATCTCAGTCTTCGGTACTTCGTATCATTGTTTATACTCATTACTTCAGAAACAGGCCGATGCGTATTATTAATAAATTTAACCGATATGCATTTAATTAAGTGTGTTCGAACTGCCTTGTCATTTCAACTCTCGTCACTCGACCGAGGTTCAAAATTACGAGATCCGTCGCCAATAGCCCTCTTGTTGTTTCTTGTCCCACGTTAATAAAACCAATTGAACAGTTAGTTGCTAAAGTCATTAATTAAACTTTTAGCAACTAACTGTTGAGATGGACAATATTATTTAAGCATCCACAAGGAAATATAGTTTTTAAAGGTTTTTTCCCCTCCGAAATTATATGACATAATCGGTATAATATTTATATATTAATGTTTTTGAATAATAGCGTTATTACGTTTACTAACTTACAGGAGAAAAAAATGAAATAAAATATCTACTTTTGGATACTGAATAAATTTGTTTAAAGAAATGAAATGTATTAATTACTTTCGGACATTGAGTGGTTTTAGTTTACCACATTAGGTTCGTATATTTTATTTGCATAAGAACCACATCACTTACCTACGACAGTCGCATGCGGCCACCTCTACTAAATACCTATATATTATATATGTATGCGCGTATGTGTATAATTCTTATATTTTTTTCTTGATTTCTTCTTTGTAGGTTTCAGGGGGTGGGTATGTTTATTAAGATCTCTAGTAATTGAATATTTTTAAGTGCATATTAAATTTACTTTGGTGGTACCCTAGTTGTCATGGTCGTGAATTCACTGCTGCCGTTTTGTCGTCGAGTTGTGAGTTCCAGTTCTGATGCTACTAAAGATCCATCGTGTAGCTTTGGATCTTTTGAGACATTAAGAACATTAAATCATAATGTCTCTTATATGATGAACATTAAATAATTCATATATATATATATATATATATATATATATATATATATATATATATATATATATATATATGATTGTTCTCACAATGCCAATCTTTCTAAATTTAAACTTCTTTCACTTTCACTTTTGAGTCGCTAAAATCTTGTTTACCTATTATTTTCTCGAACTCCTCTAAATGTTAATTAAACACAAATTAGGGAAAATCTCTTTTTTCTAGAATATAAATGCTCTTGGTTCCTTCGAACAGCTTCATTTTTCAAATTAACAGAATCGCAATTCAATTAGCATTATTAGAGTTAAAATCAAATTCAAAAATGATAATAGATAAACCGTTTTTATTAACAGAAGAAAGCACAATGAAAAGATTGGAATTACCATTTTACTAAAAAACTAAGAGGTACATGAGAATAAAATTAGATATGGACACTTAACTCATATAAAAAAATAGACGAAAATCTTATAGTGAACTACAAAGAGAAATCGGAAAAATAGGAGAAAAAAGATAGAAGCTTAGTAATTAAAATACTGTCACTGGTTGTGAAGTGGATCATACATAGTATTGTAGAATTCAACCATTCTACTAAATATTACGTAGAATTAAGAAGAAAGATAAATATCAAAAATTGAGAACAGCAAGATATAAGAAGTAATATCTGAAAGAGAAACTAGAAAAATACCAAAAAGGCATGAAAACAATTAATGAAGATAATAATTTAAATACATAAATTACTTTATTCAAAAACCATATATTTACTTATATGGGAAGGGGTTCAGAGAAAAGAACATTTTTATTGGTTGCTGTAGTACTTTTTCTGATTCACATTCAGTGTTAATTAATGATTGTTCAAAAAATTTGAAATACATTTATTTGATTTCTCAATTGTTTTTAAAGAATCTCTCTATGCATTCCGCTATTGTAGCTGAATGCAAAATCTATTAAAAGCTTCAACATCATTAATCATTAAAAAGTTCCCGCGTAAGAAAAAAAAAAGCGCGTTTTAAATCCTTACAGTGAAATATTATTTTGCTGGAAATTGGATTGTCGCTTCAGTACGCTAACAGTCTATGTATTTGATAATGGCCAAAGCACATTACCTTAGAAAATGGGGAAAAGAAAGAAAAAAAAAAATGTTCTGAATCTACGTCTGCTTGGAGTGTAATAATGCAGAAAATTATTTTTTTCCCCCTACGGAAACTCAAAAATTTGTCTAAAATGAGCTAGTCTTGCATTTCCTACACTTTTTTTCCTTGTATCTTTAAAAAGATGTATTTTTCCATACTCGCTTCAAGAGGAAATGTAATAACGCTTTTAGCGAAAAAGAAAATAAGAACTGAAAGGGGAGGAGGGGAAGAGGTAAGATGCTACGGGGGAAAAATTGGACTAGCTTCCTAAAAAACTATGTATAATGATTGCTCTGGCGTTCCCTATTAAAGGCAGGCATTGCATGAACATCATTTCGTGTATCAAACATTTACTCGCTACTCTCTAAAACCCTTTTCTTCTTTTTGGAAAACTATCATTTTAACTGCAAACAAGACCGTTTTTGGATAGCTTTTATGGTCGATTTTTTTTGTCATTTTTAAATCTTATTATTTTTAATTCCTTATGGTCAATTCTTTCTGATGTCGTCGTAATAATCCCTAGCATTTCGCTTGTTATATTTATATCTTTATTTGTTTTTAATATATATGTATTTAGATAAATATAACCATTAACCTATTTTGAAATAAATTTTTGTTCGGTACTTTATTTAGGACGATATTTTAATGATGTGCTTTTATTTTGAACGTTGCAGTTATTTTTCGTAATGGTTTCTGAAATATAAAATAAAGCTTAGTTGTTAGACTGAGTAATAGATTTCTTGATTTTTACGAAGGTATTATTTCTCTTTAAATGGTGTTCAGTGCAGTTCGCTCAACGAAATGAGATATTGAAACATATATTCCAAATAACAAATAATCATTTTATTTTGGAGTGGAACTACAGTGTAGCTATGCTCCATTTTTTTTCAAAAAAAATATTTTTAAATTTTTTTTTTCAAAATTATTGAATTTTAAGGATTTTTACCGATACATTTTATTTCATGTGGCGTGTGTTAAGTTAATTTGACATATGCTTAAAAACATTTTTGTTTTTAATATGTACATAATAAATTTAAAATTTTTCCACTCGTATTCTTAAGTTTTTGGTTTAGTGAAGTATAAAAACTATGTTAAATCACACACATATAAAATTTCTCTCCGATTTTCTTATATAAGTTTAATATTATTTTAATTCCTGCCTCTAAAATTTATTTTACGGTTGTAATGTCAATTTAAAAGATGTATTTGTAAGAAATCCGAAAACTGATAAGAAGAAGTGCTTTTATTGTTGACTGTTTTGTTTTATTGCTATACCATAAATTTCTTTCTCAAAAAAATGAGGAAAAAAACTATTTGGTATACATTTCTTGATTTAGAAAATGTGTTGCTTAGTTCAAATTGTTCTGGTTTATATGTCAAAATATTTTCACAAAAGTAAAATGTAAAAAAAAAACATTTACTTGCAGTTGAAAATTTCGATTAATAATTTTCTCAAAATAACATTTGGTAGATTAATTTTGTATTGTTCATATAATATTATTAATTGTTATTAAATAAATTTGTTTGAATTAAATCGTTTGCTTTTTTATGTCAATTGTTTTCGTAGCTGTAATGTGCTGAAAAAATTGTGATTCCACAGTGTGAAATCTGGTTTATAGTTTATTACATTTTTTCGTATTCAGCATGTTATTATAGATTATTCTAGATCTAATTATGATATCACTCTAGTTATTTTATAGATTTCTTGGAACTGGTGTTGGTTTAGTTCAACTCGTGTAACAAAAGAAAATGGTACTTTTCTGTTAGCTGGGCACCCTGTACACAAACCGCCAAGCTTAAAAGTTGGCCCAGTTATTACCAAACGGTAGCTATTACTGCTTGTCGATAAGAATATAATAAAAATGGAAGTCCACTATTGGGTCAACTCTTAGGCTTGGTGAAAAATGTGTCAACTTTAAAGCTTGGTGGTTTTTGTGTGGTACCCAGCTAACGGAATAATACCCTGAAAATATTTGATGCATGCTTTATCACAGCTGATACTTTAGTACAATTATAACAATCTGTATAACAATGTTTTATCCAAATTGTAATAAATTACATGAATAACTGAATTTCAATAAATTGTATTTTAATCTTACAGTCTGTTTTATTAAATTTGTATCAGCCACATTTGATACAAATCATTAAAATATGTATTTATATCCTTTGTTTTTTATTGCAACATTTTTATATAATTTTATGTAACATTTATATATTTTAGCATACGAGTAATCTTTTGTAATTTTTCCTCTGGTGTTTCTATCCCATTAACGACAATCTAAAATTTTCCAGTCTGAATAACATGTATTAAATGGCTATTTAATTTTTTTTTTTCTGGTTTCACAATGCAATGTAAATGTAAAGAAAAAAAACCGAACTCTGTCATATTGTGGTTATCGGTAGTATGCTTGACTGACAACCAAATGTCATGAGTATTGCATGATTTTTGTAATTATCCCTAACCAGACAATAATGACCTCAAAACTTAATGCGCGTGACTTATAAAATTCCTTAAAGAAATTTAAAAAAATGTTTTCAGGTTGTAGAAAATGATTTAAATGTATCACTGTAAAAAAATAAACTTATGAACTGATAACAGTTTTAAATCAAACTATCGATTTTCTTCGGCACTGTTGCTAATCAAAGTATTTTCGAAAAACACTTTTAAAGTTTTTTGAACTCTTAAGTTAATTTTGTAAAATTTTTATTGCAACTAAAAGAGAGAATAGTTTATTTATTTATTATTATTTGTATTATAATTCTCGGATTTAAATCATATTATCTTTGCCATCGTTTTAATCAATAGCTCTATTTTTTTTTCTTTGAATGTATCTCATATCTATGATCTTTATTCTTACGTATCCCGGAATTGTGATTAAAAATTACAATTGTACCCTCAGCTCTCTAAATAGTAATTTTCAGATTTCTCCCCTTTCTGTTGTTCAATCAAAACATTTTTAATCTAGGGGCCAATCAATGTGCTGTGTTAATTGACATCTATATTTTATAACTTGGTGTTGAATTCTCAGCTACATTTTGCGACTTAAGATTTCCAAATTTTATATTTAGAGCGTCACTATCTAAACACTTGAATTTATGTCTTATAGGCAATATTACTTTCCATTCTCTTTTACTAACGTCTTTAGGATATACAACGAGGTTGGCTTAAAAAGTACCAATATTAAGAATGGGAAATAAGGTGTTAGGAAGTGAAATAAGCTAACTCACTGTAGTAATGTCCATTGATCTTTTTTCCTTTTTCTAAGAAGTCCATAAATATGACGTCTTTCGCATTTCAAAATACTCCTCGCCATAACTTCTTCTCTTCTTTCGGTAAAATTCCCTGGAAGCATCCCATTGTTTTGATTATTGGTGAGTTTCCGCTATTTATAATGATGAATCGAAGTCTCCTTAGCGGTGACAACTCGACGAGGCTGCAATCAAAATGCAAACCTCTGATTTTTCGATAAACATATTGTTATTCTTCCCAATATTACCTTATTAATATACAGAATTCAAAACAAAACAATAACTTTTTTAAAGTTATAAGTTACTTCATTATTCTTCCTAATATTATCTTATACAGAATTCAAAATGAATAAATAATTTCTTTTATAGTTTAAAGTTGTATACTACTTCATATCCAATTGTTTCAGTTGAAATTAAATCTAGGATCCATCTCAATTACTATCAAAATTTTCCAACAAGTATTTTGAATTCTGTTATCATGAATAATTCTATATAATAGAAAGGTAATTTATCCTAGATATTCATCTAAATTTGTTTTTTGTTTTCGTTTCATGTTTCTGTTCTGTGCAACAGTTTGAGAGCCACTGGTTTAAATATGAATAAATTGTTTTTTATTATTGAGTATAATTGATTTATTAAGGCTTTGATTAATGATTTCCTTTCATACTTTTTGTATTATGAAAACAATATATATATATATATATATATCGCTAATTACATTTTGAAAACTGTATTTGCGTTCATAATTTTGTACTGTTTGATTAGAAAAATTATTTTGATATTATGTTTGATTAAAAGTAATTATTTACAAATTATTAGTATTATTATTTCAAAAAAATCTTTCATTTACTTTATTGGTGATATAATACAACTGTGTATCCATCTGCCATTATTAAATGTTCTATATGAGAATCGAAATTCTTTTAACTTTTCTGTGTTTTTTGAATGAATGTAAAAGTACCTAATAATAAACTACGTATTAGATTTAAGCATATATTTTGCTCCACCTTGCACACGCGTAAAAATCTACATCTACAATTTTTCTAATTTCATATCACCTTAATTATCATCTGTAAATCCCCATCTACTGTTGATGAGTCCCAATACTTTCAGATATTTTAGGATCCGTTTCAACATTTAATACTCATGTTCTATAAAGGAATAATCAATAAAAGAAATTGAAGGGTCCTCTTAATCTAAGCCTGGCCTCTAGAGTTCAGCCTTATGAGTAAAAGGCTTTGAGTCTATTGTGATAACATTTCTTAGTATTTTATTATGATTGATACTTCTGGCATTTTAAAGCTTTTAGGAACTGAACTCTACAGATCGTTTATATAATAATGCAGTTTTTCAAAAATAATGTACTTTTTGAGATATTTTTTTTTATTGAAAGTGCGTCAAGCAATCCTAATAAATGAAAAATAAACTGCTGTTGTCCCACTATATGATAATTTATCTAATGTTGTCCTCCAGTATTGAAAGATTCTTCACATCTTTGTGTGATCTTACTCAAATTTGTTTCAAGAAATTGCTACACCTTCATCAATACGTTTTTTTTTTATTATTATTTAATAAAGTTATTTGATCCGATTGTAATTACATTTAATATTTTATAGATTTATACATTTTTTGTCATGTGTTTATAAGATTTTTTAAATCAGACCTGTTTTTTTATTCGATTAAAGTGAACAAAAACTCTTCAAGTTATTGATTAGTTAATTATGAGTTCTCACGTGCGTTTTCCTTTATCACGAATGTATCATTTGTCATCATGAATTTCTTACTTGTATCAAGCATTAAGAATGTATTATTTGTATCAAGCATCACGAATGCATTACTTGTATCAAGTATTAAGAATGTATCTAACATCAAGAACTTATTATTTGTATCAAATATTGAAATGTATTTATTGTATTAAACATCAAGAACTCAATATTTCTTTATGTATTTCAGTCATTAAACGCTACTGACAAATTTGTAAAGTTAAAACCCTTTAATGTTCTAACATCCACATTGACTTCTAAAAGTTTTTTTTTTTTTTAAAAAAAAAAAACTACTCTATCTTCCTGTTTGAATGTTTTTAATATTTTTATAGTTATTGTTTTGTGAAAATAAATTTGACAACTGGGGAAAATTATACTAAATAACTGTCAAATTATAATTATTTTCATACTGAATTACTGATTACTCAATATTTGGTTTATTTTTTTTCTTAAGGATTTATATTAAAATTATTTTGTCAAAACCAAGAATAATTATAATATATTGTTTGTCATCCACTTTTTTTTTTTTTTTTTTTTTTTTGCATCTTTAAAATTGAATTGCATTGCATGTATATTAAGATTTACTCGTACTAAATTTATGCATAAAATTATATCTCTATAAAAAGATAAAAGATGCCATGGAAAACCTTTATTACATAAGTGAAAATAGTTTGAAAAATTCTAAGATTTTTTTATCTTAATTAAAATAAATGATACAATATTTCACGCAGGGTATGAATATTGTCGATTAGTTAAAATTTTATTATCATTCACAAGGAATCACTAGCACCGATCTATTTCATATAGTATTAGATTATTTGTGTTTTATTATCACTTGTTTAGCTAAAATTAGTGTGATAAATAGTCATCAACTAACATAACCAAATCAATGTCAACTAAAAAAAATTTCTTTTTGGAATGATTGAAACCAAAGAAGAATACTTGTGTTTCTCAGAGAAAACGAAGCTATCCCACTGATTCGAAAAAAAAGAATATTGACACTTGTTGATAAAGTCACAAAAATTTCGTCCATGTGCTTTTTACATGAACGATTTCGAGATACTTTCCTTTGTTGTTATCGAACATCTCCCTGCACGTTCACGAGAGACATATACAGAAAAAGATTTCCAGGTACTATTTTTTATTTTAATTTCTTGTTACTTTTTTCTTGCAGTGGTACGACGTGGACTTGGACTTCGTGGACTGTGAAATTAAGGACCTCTTCTTCCCCAGTCAGGACGACGATGAAACGGAAGATTTTCTGCAAAACTGCTTCGAAAAATCCGATTGGCTGTTAACTCAGATTTTCCACGCCTTGGCGAGAAGCTTCATGTGCTGGTTCATGACGAGAACTTCTATAAATGGGTTGGTTACATTTTACTTTTGACTCGAATGGAAATATTCTGAGCATAAAATAGGAATATTTTTTCTAGTGAGGCAATTGTTTCTGAGAAAATGACAGTAAAAAACTAACTCCCTCGGGACTTTTCTCCGTATTTTGTATGGAGGATATGATATTGACGGATTTGTCGTGAATGAATAATAAATGAAATGTAACATACAGTAAGACCTCATATATATATATATATATATATATATATATATATATATATATATATATATAGTTTATGGTGTGTACTTATTCGACACAGCGCGAAATAAAACAGTGAGAACTTTTTAATATATAGCAAATAGGCAAAGGGGAACAAATGACCCTTATTTTTTTTAAAGTTATAAAGATTAACTTTTAAGTAATAAAGGATATTTTTATTGATTTCTTTACAGAGTAATGCCGATGATTATGAAACATAAATCAAGAGCTTTTCAGGAAGCACTCCGAATCGTATTGATAACGTAGACATTTTTCAGTACTATTAAACGCGCAGCACAAAAACAAACTTATCCGGCATTGCCAAAAGGAATAAAATTAATCAAATTAATATACATTTATACAACATTCATTTTTCTCATCTGTTTAGTAATTTCGGTTGAGTTAATGGGTTCACATAATAAATTAGTATGTAATAAAACTTTTAAGGAACGTGTCGAATGGCTAGTAAATTCAAAGAGAAAGTTAGCTAAACTAAATGATTGCGTTTTAAGGGATAAGTGTTAATCAAGGAAACATCTAAATGAAGTTTTGCTGTATAAAAAAAAACATTGAAGGCACATAATATTGAATATAGAGTTTGAATTTGTCTAATTAATAAATGTTATTAGCTATTACAGTAGTCACAATTACAAAGTACTGTACAATACTGTTTCAAAAGTAAAAATATAAATACTGCATGTGAAACTTGATGGCCTAATTGTATTTAATATATTAAAAATAATAACTGAATTCTGAAAGATATTCATGTTTTGATCTTTATGGATGAAATTCTGCACTCATTTTTTAATGTATTCAGAATCAGTTTGCAACATGATTAATAATGAACATCATACCATTTTGGGTTGAAAAAATTACAAGTTTTTTTAAAAAATGGATATTTTGTTGAAGTATCTATTGAAAAATATGATCTTTTAAAAACATTCGGAATTGTGATTTGTCAAGAGGATCCGGAACTAAAATAATGCCCAATTTTAAATTTCAAGAGAAAGCTTCGAAAAAGTAACAATCAGTTACATAATATAAATCTAAACTGAAAGTAAATATTCCAAAATGAAAACCGTTTCAATTACAGTTAAGCAGTCATTTAACTAAATACCAAATGATTACGAATTGTAAGTTGTAAACCTGCAGGAGTTTCGCAGAGTTAATGGTAACGCACGTGAATTTCGTCTTAGTGTTTGAAACATGTTCAAAAGCTTTTAAGTATGAATTATTTATATTAAATTAATTCATTTTCATTAGAAAAATTGAAAATTATTTTCACAAAATTGAATTCAATTCTCTTAAAGGCTCAGACTTAAAAACTGATAAATACCAAAAGATTATTTTGTTAACACAACTATTCTTTCTCTGTGAAACATGTTTCATAATTTCATCCCACCTACAGGTAACGGTAAGTACGTTAGATTTGATTTAGGTTATTCCAGGTTCAAATGTGAAGACGCCCTTTTCCGAAGGAAGGAGCAGATGAAAGGAAAAGTAAGTGTAAATGAACGGAAGAAGCATTTCCTTGCAAGAAATCCATTCAAAGAAAACGGAAATGAAGGAGAGGTAAACGGCCTACCTACTTTCTCCCCTGGGTTCATTCAGAGGAAGGAAGCTTATGGGCAATCAGAGAGACATATTTTTAAGATTCGAATCTGTGTGGCATATATCGACAGTATATAGCTACCGTATATATCGTTCTTCAAACATTGATGTGATATTTATTGTACGTTTATTTTTGGCAAACACTAACACATATTTATTTTGGTCGCTACTAATAGTACATAGGTGTTATCATGGTGATCATATCATATTATCATTCTTCATGAAATTATCACTAATGTTAATTATGCATTATAGGTCCTCAAATTGTAGTACATGTGCGATCAAAGTTATGAACAATATCTTGGTAGTGTGAAGGGTATCATATTTCTTTTACTAAGACATAACCAAAATAATTGGATAAAATGTGTTCTGCATATTAATTAATCCTCATGTACACAATATTGTAAATTAATTTTGATTTGTTTATCTTCAGGAAGCCGTAGATTGAAATAACCCAACCCGCAGTATGAGAAAATAAAAGTTCAATCTGCTGAATTCTACCACGACATCCTTCGAGAGGTTAAGAAACGCTAGGAGAAATTTGTAACTCTGAATGGTGACTTTTTTGCGAAGTTTTAAGAATAATAAATAAAAATTTAGTTTCTGTCTCGGTTATTTTTAGTAATAATTAAAGCTTTACGATACTGTGGGTTACTTCATTTTACGGCTTTCTGAAACCAAACAGTTCAACATTCATAGCTGTAATTTAATATATTATGTACACAAGGATCCGCTGACATGCGGAATAAATTTTATCTAGATATCTTGGTTATTTCTGAGTAATGATTGAACTTTTCGATATCTCCATATATATGAGTAGCCTTGACAAGAAATGATTTTTAATGAATAAAAAAATATCTATAATGAAAAATTATCTCTGAAAATAATACATAAAATGCTGGCATGAAAATTCTGCAGACCTTTGTGGTTGACTCAGAGATTTATTTATGTGTAGAAACTATTAATGTGTGTGGCAATATCTATTTTTCTATATATACAAAAATAATGTTACGGGCTACTATTTTATTATAAATTCCGTGGGAAGTAATATTGGAACGAATTACAATAAAAATTATAAACTGAATTGCAATGAAGATATACTAACATTGCATTAGGGTTTTCTTTCTTCTAAAAATTATTTTGGATGGACAAGGAAAAGTGATAACAAATTTCCATTTTGAAATGTAATCTGATAATGTACTTTCTATCGAAATAAAATAATGGAATGGGTATCTATACAGCAAGATACATATTCATGGCATTGGCGATAATACACTCACAATTTTTTTCAAAATAAAATAGGTAAAAGTCATCTTTAAAATTGCCAGTTTTGAGATTCCGTTTAAATACCTTTCAACTGTGAAGTCAAATTTCAATGATTTCACATCATTTAATTGTCAAAATGTTTTAATTACAAATGCTAGCTTAAATTTTTCACTTATGTTGTTTGTTGATTATTCAAAGCTAATAAATCGAGCCCTTTTTTTATAACATGTTGCTCACAATAACATGAAAGTGAATATAGCGTGTTAATTATTCATTTTAAAAGGCCTGGGTTATAGGGTGGTAGCTATCGTACATTTTGATCTTTTTTGGTGTTCTGTTTGAAAAATTACGCAGAAGGCTTCTTAATTGTTTCTTTTAAGTTATTATTCTAATTGTAAGGATTTTTGTATTTCATTCGTCACGTATTTTTCTGTTGTTCATCTGATGGTACCTCTAATTGAAAATGATTACATTATATAATATGCAATGACAAATTAGAGAACTGATGATGCTTATGAGAGGGAAGTAAATCAGTTTGTTAGAGTTGATTATTAGTTTTATCGATATTATTTAGATGTAAACTGAAGAGCCAAAAAAAGTCATGGGATAGCAATATGCAAGTATTCAGATTGCAGTAGAATCGCGTAATAAGAGTATACATGGGGCAGTGCTTTATCAAGGATTTGATTTGTTCTCAAAGGAATCGAATAAAAAGTTTTCTGAAGTGATTCCGTCGCATGGTTGGGATCAACACATTTTGAAAGCGGAATGGTAGTTGGATCGGTTCACATTGGGCATTTGATTTCAGAAATTGATGGATAACTCAATAGCTCTCGATTCACAGTGTCAAAAGTATGCCGAGAATATATAATTTCAGATATTACCTCACACCATGGACATCGCAGTTGCCGATCCGTCTACTTAATAACCGAGACCAGCGACAAGTGCGTAGAGTAATCAGTGTTACCAGACAAGCAACACTGCATCAAATAACGCCAATAACCAATGTAGGACGTACGACTAATGTATTTATGTGAGGACAGTGCTGTAAAATTTTATGATGGTGTATTGCAACTGATGACCAACTCAAGTGCCTCTGCTAACAAAGCGCCATCGGCTGCATCGCCTATTTTGGGCTCGTGAACATATCTGTCGAACCCTAAATGACTGGAAAAATGTTGTTTGATCATATGATCACGATTCGAGTTGGTCTGAGGTTAGGATTCAATTGTGGTAAAGATCCTCGAGGCCACGGACCCAATTAGTCAATGAGGCACTGTACAACCTGGTGGTGGCTCCATAATATTGTGGACTGTTTTTACATGGCTTGGACTGGGTTCTAAGGTCAAACATTCCATTGACTGGAATGGTGTGTTCAACTACTTGGAGATCACTTGGATCATTCATGGATTCAAACAATGTTGGAATTTTCCAGAAGGACAGTTCTTCATATCATCAAGCCAAAATCATATGCGATTGGTTGGAGCAACATTTTAGATAATTCCAGTGAAGGTTTTGGCCACCTTAATTGTCAGGCATGAGTCCTAACAAATATATGGGGCTTGATCGAAACGTAAAACCGTGCACAAAACCCTGCACCAGCAACACATTCGTAATTATGGACGATTGTAGAGGCAGCATGGCTGAATATTTCTTCAAGGGACTTCCGACGACCAAAGGAGGTCCCTCGCGATATTAAGAGGTATCCTGTAAATTTTAGCATTTCTTTATATTTCCTAACTATACTATTTGTGATTACCTGTTAAAATTTCTCGGTCTCTTTTTAATTTTAAAATATAGTAATCGTTTATTTTTCTTAATATTTTTCTTCATTTTCGTTATTAATTTCTTACGTGTTAATCTGCTAATGATTAATAATTTTATAATTTGTATTTAAATACCTTTATTTCTTATTGCAAGTGTTTATGCGAGTATGTAAAGCTGGAAGTTTTCTTTCACAAGACTAGCTTCATAATCATCTTATTAAATAGAATTAGCTGTTAAAACAATCGTCGTCTAATGTTAAAGAAATTATGTTTCGACCTCATACCTTTTTTTCTCTTACTACCACCCAACAACCTTTTGGAACATGAGTTTACTGGTAACTTATAATTGTGCTTTCTTATCAAAATTCGAACGTTGAAACAGGTTAGAGCAATGTGGTGCTAGCTAGCGAAAATAGAAAACTAAGTCGCGAGCCTAATGCGAGTATTTATACCTAACAATCTCGGATGTCATATCGAAGGTTCTGGAAAGTTCTACGAGTTAAAGTTGTAGTTAATACGCTCGACATTTGGTTGGTATGAATATGACTTGGTTTTAGAATTAAGTAAAATTAATGTAATGATAAAAGTAAAGTAATAACGCAATTTTATCGCTTGTTTTTATATTCATTATACTTTAATAATATTTAGAGGTATAGTCGTTTTTCAGTTTGTGTGTATGGCGTTAAAAAATCAATTTGTCATAAAGTGATTTGTTGAATTAGAATTTGGATTCAGTGCAGATATTAACCAGGCTTGTTTGTCCAAAACCAGTGCAAAAATGTAAATTATTTATATATCCATTTTGATTTTTCTTTTTCTTAATTTTCATTATTTATTTATTGGTCTTTTACACTAGAAAGGTAATTTTCATTTAATTATTCTTTATGTTTTGAATTTCAATTTTATGTTTATAATGGCCATAAGTAGAAACAAAATAATGTTTTAGTCATTTTCGATAATGAATAGACTGTAAAAAAAGGGAAAAGTCTGAATTTATTAAGTTTCTTAACTTAGAAAGACGTATAAATTCGATTATGTGTACCACTCCAATTTATATATACAATGGAATAGTTTTCTGTCCCAAAAAGTGTTTTGAGTTTGAGTCCTGTTCTTTAACATTAGTCGAACACAGCCTTAAACGAAAATTTTACTGCACATCTTTTTAAATATTTTTTCTCTCTCGTATATCTTCTTGCTTTCGAAGATGCGCGTATGTGGTCACGTGATTACAAATGATTTAAAAAAAGAAGACAGACTGAGAGAGTGTGTGTGTGGTGAAGAAAGAATTTTTCCAAGGCGTTTCGGATTTCAAAAATAAAAATAAATAATAAACAACAACAGAGAGATACAGCGAAATGCAAAGCAAACACTCCTCAACTCGCTTCAATTTCCGTTCAAACGTTTTCATTTTAACCTGAAACTCAAATCTTTCCTTTTCATACTTTTCCTACATAGACATTATACCGAGAGAGCAGAGACCGAGTTAAAAGAAGAAGAAAAAAAAAATAAATAAAAGAAATGAAAAGAGAGAAAAGAAAACGTGAACAAACACCGCACACACAAAAATACCGAAGCCAAGAACGAAATAAAAAGAACAAAAAATCCCTACCAAATCCCTTGAAGGAAAATATCTTTATTCCAGAATTCTGCCACAATACAATCGCTCATTATTATGATCGGAAAAATTCCTTATGCCCGTTAGGGACACAGTCCACCCCTCTCTCTGCACCCCCCGCATATACATCCCTCCACACACATGCGGTATTTGTGAATTCTTTTTTCCCACCGCCTTCTTTAGTATAGTATCAAACACCTTTTATATTGACGAAGATTTCTTCCCTATATAAATATATATTCTCTTTTTTTCCATTATTTGAATTTTTCGATAATTTCACTTTGCCAACCCCCTCCCCCATTTCTAATCTGTCTTTCAGAAGCGACCTAACCCCCCTACCTAAAGGGTGGAGCAAATTGAACCGGATTCCAGAGAACCGTACCTGTTAAAAAGCCCGAGTTCTGATTTTTCTCTCATTATGTACACTAGCGCATATTTCTTTCTTTTTTTCATACTTATATAGGGGCACAGTATGGTAATGAAACATTAGCATTTCAATGCAGATACAAATAGATGTGTATAGATATATTTCTCATCTTTTATTTCTCCTTGGGATCATGTGGTGTATCGAACAAAGGAAAAAAAGTTCTGGGCACAAGGCATGTGGCGTAAAAGAGCAGAATAACAAAAAACAACAACAATAACAAAAAAAATTGTGATTCTGAGATAAACAAATAAAGCTAAAATTGGAAATCTAAGGCGCATTTTCGATCACGAATTTAATGCATTTGTAATAGCCAATGAGAGAGGCAGGTCTCAAAGTCGGAAGGTTGATCTGGCATGCTGCCAAGAGTGAAATAATAACGAGAAAAAGGATAACAATGATGATTCTTTCGAAGGTCAACAAAAATTGAAATTCGTTTGCTTGTTTGTTTGATTTTATTTTTTATCGTAAAATTTTTAACAAAGAATTGAACGAATTACTGCTATGCTTTGTCGTTTCTCATTTTCCTTTTCTTCATACATTTTTTTTCCATATTTGTTTTCTCAAGCGAGCATTTATTTTCGTATCTAGGAATACTTTTTGTTGCAAATCGTATGCTTTCTCGACTTGGTAATTGCTTTTTTTTTTCTCCTTTGTACAATTTATTTGTTTTAAAGTCAGAAACTTTATTTATTTTACTCTTTAGCCTTTAGGGAATTCCCCCCCCCCCTTGCTGAGTTAAATATAAGAAAGTAAATGTTTTTTGAAGTGAGTATTGTTTGGTTCTAACAAATGCGAAATATTGTGACTATTAAAATTATTCTGAAACAGCGAGAAAATTTCTCGAGAGAAATCATTTTCATGAAAACTCTCTCCGCTGCCCTTCTTATTTTTGTTTCAAAAACTTTATAATAAGCAGTCATTACAGAATGACATTTTGAATAAAAGTTACAAATGCTCTTAACAATTTTCGATCAATTCCATTTATTACGAGACACATTAAAGGAAACAAAGGTCACATTTTCCCTTCAATTTCGAGCAATTGCATGTGGTCTTTATTGAACTGTAATGAAAGGACAAATAAAAAAACTTTGGAGAATCATATTACAGTTAAACCCCGTAAACACACGATTCTGTTACATGGAATCTACTTTACATTCGGATTTACCACGGCTCTCTCGATAAGCAATCACTTGTGATATCACGCCTAGGTATTGTAGCATCATAACTCTTATTTTTCTTTTTAGGAAGTTCAGATTTGTCTTTTGTTTTGGTGATGTTGCAACTTCAGTCATGGTTCAGTCAGTTCAGTTTGGTGATGTAGCAACTATTAGTCAATTGCTTGCTGTAAAAAAAAGTTTTAACTTTTTTTATGGCAGGCAATTGACAAATATTTTGTAAAAATAGCATACTAGAATACATACTTTTATTTTCTTGAATTGATCAGTTGCTGTTTAATTTAATGCAAATGCTTGTAACGTAGAAAATTCGTGTCGATGTTGGAACTTGTATTATCACTTAATTTATATTAATATTGCAACTCGCGTTTCATATAACCCACGTTTTAGTAACCATGGAGACAGTGTACCACGCGATAACGGCGTCAACCTGTTGTATAAAAATGTTCAATACTCCATATTGTTTAATTTTAAACTATAAAGAAATTCTTAAACTTTAAGGTTCTTAGATGACAACAAATTCATAAATTATTTTTTGCAAGACCTATTGTTGAAGTAATCTGCATGAAATTATAGATATTTATATGCAAACATTCTGAAAAACACTTGAATAAGTGTTCCCTGAATAGTTAACATATAACCGATTGGCTAGGAAACTTTTTATCTTCAATGTACCATTTATGAACTCAGAATATATTAGCTTTGTTTCAATATACTTATGAGGAATAACAAATTACATGAGCAGCAAATCGTATTCATCATTAATTAACAAAATACAAGCAATGCTTTCATAAAATACAAGTAACGTTTTCTTTTACAAAATTGTTTCTTTCATATTTAGGTATGTTATCCATATATATTTATGTAGATTAGTTTCCCTGATATTGTTCTTATTCAATACGAAAAATGTATTGCATTTCATAGTCCCCCGTTCATAAATATGTCTTTCCAATAAACTCTAATCGAAAGAGAACTATTCTGTTTTCATCATTACGGTCAGGCATGGACTTGTAGTTGGAACGTTTTTCGCTGCAGGTTCAATGTCTGCTAATCTTCTAGAAAATTATCTGCTGTTCTAAGCATTTTTTTCGAACAATGGAGCAATAACTTTGAAATTGAGTTCTAATTCATATAGGCACATAATGCACTTTGAGTCACCCGTTTCAGTTCAATTTAATTCGCATCTGGCCTTCGGCATAAAAATTATGGAAAACGTATGTAATTTTTCGCCAAAAAAAAAAAAAAAAAACTTTTCTTTTTGAAAAAAGTGTTTTTATTTAATTTAAATAATTAAAGTTTAATGAATTTAAACACATACATATTTAATGAAATGATTTTAAGGTCTTAGTTGTACCTTGAATGTTGAAATAAGTGATTGGAGAAATCTTAATCATATATATTAATAAGGTATATATAATAATGGGTCCTAATCTCATCTTGCGAAAGATTTTGCCTGACATTCCTCAATTATTATTTAATTCGATATTTTATGGTGCTGAATCTGTCTGCTTACAATGTTTCATATACAGGGTGTTTTGAAATTCAGAGACAAAAATTTAAGGGATGATAGAAAACATCTAAACAAGCAATTTTCTCCATACAATGCATGGCATTACCGCTAGACGGCGCTGTAATTGAATGCGCGAATTTTCTTTCACAACGTCGTTTCTACCATGGATTTCAGGAGGTGGGGCCTTTCCTTAATTACTGTATGCCGCCATGCCTCATAAGATCCACGATAGAAATGACGTGTAAGAAAACTCGTGCTGTATGCTTTAACATTACAGTACCATCTAGCCGTTTACTGCTTGCTCTCCATCTGTGCATTGTGTGATGAAAATTGTTTGTTTAGATATTTGCTATCATCCCTTAAATGTTTGTCCATTAGTTTTTGAAACACTCTATATATCCAGGCAAGAAATGATACTGAATGTTAATCTCATTTTGCGATATATTTTGCCAGGCATTATTCAACTGTTGTTCCGAATCTGCTGTATTTTGGGGAGCCGAATCTGACCCGAAGTTCTGTTTTATTCTTATTGAGGCAAGAAAGGATTTTATATTTTAATCTCGTCTAACTATACAATTTGTCAAGCATTGTTCAACTGTTATTCCAGATCTTCGCTATTTTGAGGTCTTGAACTTGGGCTGATGCCATGTTTCATATTGAGTTCTAATCTCATTTTTCGATATACCGATATATTCTTCCTGGTATTATTTAACTGTTTTACTAGGTCTTCGTTATTTTTGGGTCCCGAATCTGGCCTAACACATTGAGTCAAAAAACGATATTGAATCCAAATCTCATTCTATGGTAGAATTTGCTAGATGCTATTCAACTGTAGTTTTAAATATTCTTTATTTTGAGGTCCCGAATCTGGCTGCTTGTAATGCTTCTTACATTCATTCATTAGGCAATAAATAATATTGAGTTCTTACTCATTTTGCGATAGATTTTTTGCCAGGCATTATTCAACTGTTGTTCCAGATCTTCGATATTTTGGAATGCCGACTCTGGCTTTCTGCAATTCTTCATGCTCATATGTATTGAGGCAAGAAACAATATAGAGTCCTATTCTCATTTTGCGATTGTCTTTTTCAGTGCATTATTCATTTATTATTCCAAATCTTCGATATTTTGGGGGTTTGAACCTGGCCTAATACCATGCTTCGTACGCATTAAGGCAAGAAATGATATTGAGTCCTAATATCATTTTGCTCTATACTTTTTGCTAGGCATTCGTCAACTGTTATTTTAGAACTTCTATATTTTGTGGTGCTGCCTACTGATTATGTTCCAATGAATTTTCAAGACGTAAAAGGTCTACTGATCTTATTAGTTTTTTAGAAGAGTTTTAACTGTACGGAAGCACAGAGGTATACGAACCACATATAACCCTAGCATCGTTATGATTGAAAATGGCTTAAAGGTGACGTCGTATCAATTAGGATAACTCAAAACTGTTGCAAAATGTGATTAGTGTATAGTGGAATGAGGGATATTGTACGTAAGAATTTTAAAAGTGGCTTCCTCCAGACAGGGATTTAAAGGTTACCAGCTTCAAGACTGAAATAGTACACGTCTTCTGAACACTATGCGATATCAATAAGCCTATAAAATAGAACCGAATTTCATTCCAGACATCTTTATCTTGCTGGGGGTGTTAAAAGCAAATATTGTAAAAGCCGACTTGCACACAAATCATTGTTTGTAAAGTGATATGAGTTGAAGAAAGGTGTCATAGGTGGTATAAATGAGGTTGCAACTCACTGTATACTGGTCAGTGATGGCTTCGGAGTAGTTCAGACTTATTGCACAGTCATTCGATCTCATCGTGGGCTTGATTTCTTAGAAATTTCATTTCACCGTATAGCAACCATATCTGCCGATATCTTTGCAAAGTTCTGTCCATGCAGTACAAGTGGCTCTGATTGCCCCGTTTCATGCTTCCCAGCTGTTAATCTTTGTTTTATGTTGTCTAATTTTCTATGAGATGGTCGAATGTCTCATTAGAGATCATTAGATCTCCAGGGAACTGTAGCTTCAACGATAAGAAATTTTATAACCAGTAGAAACTGGTAGCTCTTTTAATGAATGTTGATTGCGCAGTAAAAACGCGTGCTGTAACTGAAGTTAACATTCTTTGGCTATGAAAGCTTAATGTTTTGAAAATTTGGGATAAAAAATTTGCACAAAATTTCCGGATGTATGCAAATAGCTTTAACATATATTCACTCCGATGTAAAAAAAAATTCGCAACAATACGCTGCATTATTTAACAATTTCAGTTGCACTTTAATAACTCATATAACTACTACTATATGTCATTTCTGTGGCAACTCTCTTTTTTTCTCTTCATATATTTACAGATTTTTGTCTAGATCAGGGATTGGCAAACTACGACCCGCCGTCAGTTTTTATTTCAACCTACAAGTTAAAATTATTTTTACATTAAAAAAATTAAAAATTAACAAATTTTGCTGTGTAACCAACATATATAAGCGAATTACAAAAGCATTTTTCAGATCTTGATGCAAGTCCTAAATACATTTCCATATTAGAAAATCCACTCGGCTGTACAATGAGCTCAGACTTTCTTTTGTAAGAAGTTGATCTGTAAAATGAAGTTATGCTTCAAATGACATTGAAAGAAATGGATCTAATCCCCTTCAATAAATATTTTTCAAAAGAAAAATACGGTTAATTAAATCATATGCTTAGGGATTTTTATCTGTATTTGGGAGAACTTACCAATGCGACAGGACATTGTTTTTGAAAATGAAGTATATGAAATCATGTTAATTATCCAGAATAAGGAAATATTACCTTAGAAAAGGCAATTTCACCCATTTCATTAATTCAAAATTTAAATAGTTATATATTTTTATTAATGAATGGAAATATTTATTTGTGAATGACGGTATGTGTGTGTATTCAAATATTGTTAAAATATCTTTTTCTAATTGAAAAAAAAACAAACGTGCCTGGTTCTTTTTCTTTCTTCTCAATGAGTAAAATTGCCCCTAAATATATCTTTGATGTGCAAAATTACAAACAGGCTCGCCAATCCTAAAAATTTTTCGATCTCATGCGTAGTTAATATTTTTGTACCAGGGAACTAAGACCCAAGTACTGTTCAATGTTCATTGAAATATACGAGATGAAATATTCATGATACCGAAATGACCTGTTTTTGAAAACATAGTTGCTAAAATTTGTAGTTGTTGTCGGTGAATGCTGTCATCTATCAGAAAGATCCAAAATAGATTTGACACTGATTTGTAAACATGGAGTTTGTTACCTATCTCCCCCTCCCATTTTTGAATTTTCTAAATCACAAATACACATTTTTTGGCGTAGCATAACCAGTTTTGGCTCTTGTGCCATGAACCTCAAATTTCACTCACTCTCGCCTAATTTTCACAATTCTTGTAGTATACCAAAATTGCATGTATCCTCTGCGTAATGCTTAGTTCACTTTCAAACATAGTTCCAACCCTTTCTATTCACTTTCGCCAACGCGTGATAGATCAGGCGAACCCGTCGAAGAAGAATTAGGTGGTATTTTTAGACTTCAGACATCAACGACAGTTTTCATTTCATCGTCAGAATAAAAGTTATGTTCCTTAAGGTGCTCGGTCGTCTTTGGAGAGCGGTGATAGTCGCAAGATACAAGGTTGAGTGTAATGATGTTTCGCTGCCTCGACCTCATGTCCAAGTGGGTCACCAACTTCTTCAGCTCTCAGCTCACGCTCAACATGTGGGAACGAAGGAAAAAATTCATTTCATAGAGAACGCAAGTGGCTTTTATGTACAAGAATCATACACATGAGACTTTAATGACAGCTTTCACTTCGTCATCAGAATGAAAGTTATGTTCCTTAAGATGTTCAGTTGTCTTTGGTAAGCGGTTTAAGTCCAAGGTACAAGGTTGGGTACAATAATGGCTCACTGCTTCCATCTCAGCTTCTTGTGGGTCTCCAACTTCTGTCCTCAGCTCACCAATGGCATGTGGGACTGAAGGGGGGAAAATTCATTTCATAGAAAACACACGTGGCTTTTATGTACAAGAATCATACACATTAGGCTCTAATGACAGCTTTCACTTCGTCATCAGAAGGAAAGTTATGTTCCTTAAGGTGTTCAGTCGTCTTTGGTAAGCTGTTGAAGTCGCAAGGTTGTGACATTGGGCTATTCGCGGTTTCTCTTCACTAACCTTGGGAACTTTTAATTAAGATTGATTGCTTTTTCTAAACAACCTTTGCCCAACCAAAAATGAAACGTGAATATGTAGATAGAAAGCAGGTAGAAATGAAGTGAAGCGGGAGAGTTAGGAAATATATAAACTCCGACTGAAAGTCGCGATAGAGAAGCTGAAGGAGAAGTGGAAAGAGAGTTTGAAGGAGTGGAAAAAAAGTGGAAAGAGAGTTTGAAGGAGTGGAAAAAAGTGGAAAGAGAGGTTGAAGTGGATCATTAGAGTAAAAGTGGTGTGATTCAAGAGATTTAGTTATTACAGGTTTCAACAGTTGATCCAGAGTCTGAGTTGCAGTCGAGGAAGGATTAGTGGTAAGAATCTGTTAGATTATTATTGGTGGGTTGAATTAGGTTAGTAGAAATCTTCCCCGGGAGAGCATAAATAATTGTTGTAATAGTAAATAGAAGTTAATAAATTCCGTAAAAATTGTTCTAGTGTCTCTTTGATTGATTATTGTGTTTTAGTGTTTAATATTTGAGTTAGCTATGGCACAAGAGGCTGCCCGGAACGGGCTGGCGTCACAAGGTACAAGGTTGGGGGCAATTATGGCTCGCTGCTTCCATCTCATCTCCTTGTGGGTCTCCAACTTCTACTCTCAGCACAGTATCAACATGTGGGAATAAAACAAATAAATGAATTACAACACAGAAGACCCACGGGGCTTTTATGTACAAGAATCATACACATTAGGCTCTAATGACAGCTTTCACTTCATCATCAGAAGGAAAGTTATGTTCCTTAAGGTGTTCAGTCGTCTTTGGTATGCGGTTAAAGTCGCAAGGTACAAAGTTGGGTGCATTGATGGCTCGCTGCTTCGGTCTCATCTTCTGGGTCTCCAACTTCTGTTCTCAGCACATCTTTGGCATGTGGGAACGAAGGGAAACAATTCATTTTATAGAAAACACTTGTGGTTTCCGGATTCAACAAGAATTTTGAAAGTTGGGTAACATCTACAAACAATTACTAGACTGAAGTATTGCTTTTCAATCACATCCAGTATTTTATTTATTTTTTCTCTTATTTTTATTTTTGAAAAAACCATCTCGCCATGACATGATTAAATAGTAAATATTTCAATCAATAAAATAGTAAATATTTCAAACAATATATATATATATTGTTTTAGGTGAAAAATCTATTGTTGTAAATATTACTTACATATTTGATTTATTTGCTGTAGGAATTAAGGCTTGTACTTTCCATTAGATCACACATTTTTATGAAAATTCAAAGCGTATTTTGTTAAGAATCTCCAATTATGCATTATTATATGTTGCCACTTCAGTATTAATAGTAGAGTATCATTTTGTAATGCTCCTCTATTATTATTTACTTCTGTTGTAATCATCGAATTTAATAATAGAGTTCAAAATTACACAATCAAATGAAGGAAAAAATCAGAGGATAATCAATTTCTTTATTCAGGTTATGGATTCTTAAGCTTCATTCCCTATCTTACTCTTTATGTCGATAACTTGCCAAAAGTATCTTATATAACGTGCAAATACATCAAATAATTAATTTCACCAGTCATATTGGGTTCGAAGTCTTTGACGGCTGAAAGATGAAAGTTCGAGTTGCTAACCCTTCGTCATTTTTATCTAGATTCATTTGAAAGGCTCTTTATTTTTCGCAGATCGTCTGCCGATGTTTCATTTGAAAAATTCAACTCATAATCTTCATCACATACTTAACTGCGGACTACTAACCCCCGTATTAAACACTTCACAGTTTACATATGCATTTCTTCAATTCTATTCCTTACACTTCACTAGATCTAATTCAATTTACATAAGCCACGTTTCACTCATTGTGAGGGATTTTGATTTCAAACATCATAAAAAGACTTCAAAGTGTTAGTTGAAAGAATATTGGCCTTATAACCCGTGCCACAAGTTTTAATGGTTAAAGAGTTAAAGTTTTGACCTCGATTTCGCTAAAGGTGGTCCTTTAAAGTAATCATATCCAGTGCACATTAAATGTAAAAATGACTCAGAATTTTCGCGAGGCATTGTGTGGGAGTCTGAAAAGCGAGATATAGGCTCCATCATTTAACCATCGCTCCAAATTACTCATATATTATGAGTTATGATTGTATATGGTAGTTAACATGGTGTCGAAAGTAGGCAAACATCGCAAAAGTCTTTATTCCGAACTTTTTGTTATACAAACATCTTATAAATGATAACTATAAATTCATGGATTCTTAAAATGGATTCCATGGATTTCCATTCAATAAAAATCCAGGATTCTATAAACATTGGGGCTCCATGGCCCTATTAGGTGTATCAACGAGAATATCGCGTTCAGATGGGTATTTTTTCTCTACTGAACTTTAAAGTAACTCTTATATTTAATTTGAAGATTGGAATATAAGTTTCAAGCATCACATCTAAAGTTTCAATTAATTTAATTGATTTATAACGTTGCCCTTGTTATTAACAATTTTAATTGAGTGATATAGTATTTGTTTCTTTAAAATTAATATTTTAGAAGCATTTTATGTCATTGATATTAAATTATGTTCTTTTAAGTATTTTCCCCCAATTCAAAAACATTGTAATTAATATAATTTATTTCTTCTATGTATTCAATGGCTTAAGAATTCTATTAAATTCAATCTTAGATCTTCGATGTACATGAATTTAGCAGGTACAAAATAAGTAAAGGATTTAGGACTATTGATCTCCTCTACTATTATTAACTGGTAGATTAAAATAAAAAGTATTACAAAAAAAAAAAAACCCGAAAAGGGGGGAAAAAACTATATTTTTTATTATAAAAAGCTGAAACAACCAGGAAAACTCTAAAAGTCTTGCTGCAAAGTCCATATATCAATGTTAACATTCTCTTGAATCATGTCTATAAAATGAAAAATGTGTTTCTATTTCTGCTTCAAGAGATACATATACCTGTGTGCTATCCCCCTTCTGTACTGAAGATAGTAGCAATTGGGGAAAAAATACTTTTTTGATCCTAATGTATCGTGACTGCTTCCAATATCGAAAGAATCCACGTGTAAGTGTCTTCATAATCTGTCTGTTGTGACGTTTGAGTAACGTACGTCTTGACTTATTGAAAGACTTTTATTCATACATGTGAATTTTTTATAAGTTCATGTTATTTCTTTCCAATAGAATTGGATTGCATGATTTCATAGTTAAGAATTTATTCTGATTTATAATACAATTGAGTACAGACTTCTTTAAATAGTTAACAGCTATTTCCTCTATAATATCTTAGGCTCTTGCGCCATAAAATCCCACTGTCACTCATTATGTAATGTTTTATTTTGCTGGGTTTTTTCTTTATTTTTTTACTATTATATTATTATTTTGGTTTCCGCTTTAGGTACAGTAATGTTATCCAGTTTTCGTTAAAAATTCTACGAGGATATATAGTTTCTGCAACTTTCTGAAACTGCTTTTCATTGTTTATATGTATGAAAAAGGAAATTTAAATAATTATATTGGTATAATTTTTATCACTCTTTTAAGTTAAAATTATTAATAAATTTATAAATATTTTACATTATTTTTTATGATTACAATAGTATATTTAGATCTAAATGAATATGTTTCCATAGTTTACTTTCATTCTTTTCCCACTTTGGTTGAATTTTTTTTTATTTGTTCTTGTATTTCTCCTTAATTTTTGGTTTCATACAATCTTGTAATTCACTGAAGTGTGTTGATTGAGTCTGTAATACTAATATAAGCGTATATTTTTCCATTCCAAAGTATGGATCAGTATTAATTACATCATCTTCATTTTATGTTCTTACTCTTTTCTTTCTCTTCCTTTACTATTATTTTAATGCATTTTGAATTTTAAATTGTGTGTAATTTTATTGATGGTCTTTGGTTGTATTACATTAATATTTTATTTGATGTATTTAAGCAAATTTTTGGTTACCCTCTTAACTATTTGGTTTTTCTTTTAATTCAGGGTATTGTAGTTTTTTCTTCTAAATAAATTTTTAAAAGGTTTTAGAGTTTATAATATCTGCATTTTATATGGTCTTGTTTACACACACGCACACACACACGCACGCACACACACACGCACATATATATATCTTCTACAATAATTACAGGAACACTTTCTTTCTTCGATGGTTAGAAAGTTCTACATTTCTTGAAAATACAATAAATTCCTTGGCATATTATTAACATTTATTTTCCGAATATTAATTGTTGGCACATTATGTCAATATTCTTGAAAAGGATGCAGATATCAATTTTGGTATTCACATGAAATAATATCCAAAAATGATAATTATTAATTACAGAAGCATTTGTTATCATGGATTTTTTTTTGTTGGAATACTTAATAGTTATTAATCTCTCTATCATTTTGATTTTATTGGTTATTTCTTTTGATATTATTTTAATTATTTTATTTTTATTGATCTTGGTTATTTCATTTGTTAACATGATACGATAAACTAATAAAATCAAATTTTAAAAAAATAGAATTTTTGAAAATTGTTAATGATCATGTTTATTTGTAATTTTTATTTCTGTGGAAAAAAATCTGTGCAAGATTTATTTTCTTCATCTTTGCTTATCACATGCATAATATCGATGTCAAGAACTAGAAACATTATTAAAACTTAGTTTCTCGAAAACCTCAAAGTATTTTTTCTTCTGAGGAAAAAAAAAATCATCAACAATAACTCTTTGCTTTTTAAGCCTGTTTTCTGACAGAAAACTCGTCTTCTTACAGATATTTTTTTTTCCTGTTTTTCCTGTCACACAATAAACTGCTTCATTAGAGTCCCTCACAATCTGTCGCTATGTCACCTACTTAACTCCTCTCGACTTACCGTCTTGTAATAAATCACATGCCCACCAATTATAAACTTTTGCCTCAAAAAAGAATTTGCATAAAAGACATTAACATAAACAAAACAAAAAAAACAAAACCTCTTCGTCGAATTTCGATTATCCTTAGATATTTCACTCCTGCGACCAACCTAGGTAATCCTCTTCTAAAGCCTTCAAACGACCTAATTTGCATAAAACTCTTCTCCACCCTCCATCTGAAGAACTTTTTCCTATAGAACAGAGGGAAAACCTATTAAAAATTTCTCCCCAGTGTCTCCCCACCCCCGATGAAGGCGGGACTGGATCCAGTGTTTTAAGTTATGTGCAAAAAGGGGGTGTCATATTAAGAAGGGGTGCTCTCCGGCCGTTGCCATTAACATAAAAGTTTGTGAGCCAATGTCGCTGAAAAACTGACTTCATCCCTTAGCATACCATTTATATTTTGGGCGATAAACAGTAGCAGTGTACTCTTTATTTTTTTCCTTTCTTTTTGTTCTTTTTAATTTTTTCTCTCCCTTCTCTCTCTTTCAGAATTTTTTTCCTTTCCTCTTCCTCTCATATTCTCTGTCTTTCTCTCTCCCTTTCCCCCTTTCTCTCTCAATGGAGTATCTAGCATCAGCATTCGTTAAGTGCGTTGCTACTAATGGATGCTCATCTATTCTGAAGTTGAGGGGTTGCCATATTTTTTGAGTTTTTGAAAATGGTGCCGCGTTTTTGTTGGCGACCTTTTCAATTGCTTCGCCTAATGAGGAGTACTTTTTATGATTGTAATAAATTGTTTTTTAATTCCATTGAAGTTATTCTCATTTGTATTTTACTTAGTAAAAATAGATTCTGAAAATTTTATACCGAGAATAATTTTCATATGTTATGAAGCAAGTTTTAATATAAGTAGTTATAATTTTAATTGTAAAGACATTTTAAATTATTAACTTTATTTCATGCTTATAAACTAACAAATTTATTTACAAATTGACACATGATTTTTTTTGTCTCTTAGAATTCTTTCTCGTTCCATTTTACTACGTAATTTCGTCGTTACTTTTATTTTACTTCGTTCTAGTATTTGAGTGATTTTGATACAAGGTTTGGGATAATTTAGAAACTCTAATTAAACTCAACATTTTTTTAAATCGAGTTCCGTGCTGAAAAATGGTGTTTCTTGTTCAGTTTCTATATTTTTTGAAATACTTGTTTACTGATAGATTTTTTGAATTTTGAAGGGAATATTTACATATTTTGGGTTACTTTCTCAATTTTTATGAATAATATTGATGATTATAATGTTTGGCGTAATTTAGAGACAACTTTTTTTTTTATCCCGTTTTGACAAAAAAAATTTATATATATATATATATATATATATATATATTCAAGTCCTTTTGTGAAAATTTATTTTGGCTTAAATTTTTAACTTTCACTAAAAATAAAGTATAAACACAATATTCTATTAGTTTACATTGATTTTTTGAATCAAATATTGTTTCAGAATATTTACACATTTTATTATGTTTCTTAAGAAATCAAGCATTTAACGAATTCCTCAAATACTGGTTAATACCATAAAAATAGTTATTTAAGTCATTCGTCATATTTTTGGATTTATATTAAAAAACATTATGGTGCTTTTAATTAGCTATTGTTTAATTTACTAATTCTTGCCATGGGGATTTTTAACCTATGACTATTTGTTCTTTTTTTTTTCCTTTGTAAAACATGATAAATCTTTGATGGTTTTAATCAGATAGATTTGAAATTTAAATTCTTTCCTGTCTAATGGGTTACAAGAGCAATTAGAAACATATAGGCATAATTGTTTTGAAATGAAGGAATAAAAGCATATTAAAAGCAGGAAAGATATTATCTCATGAATTAATTGCGTTTTAATAATTTTAAGTTTTTAAATATATACTTCAAATGTTTAATAATTGGTCAAAACTAAGACATGGATCCAAATTTAATATGTTAAATTTGTCATAGAGAATTTTTAAAAGGGTTCTGATTATTGATATAAGAATAAAAGCCTCATTCATATTTTTTTAAGAAAAAGAATCTCGGAACGAATATTATAAATATAAGTTTCAATTAATAATTTATAAAATTAAATTTTATATAGATTTTTAAATCAGGGATTTTAATTTCCTATAATTTTAATGAAACTTAGTTTTTCAAAATTTGCTAATATTGAGATATTTGCTGACGATAAATTAAGTACTTTAGTTTTTAATAAGTTAGATATAAATTTAGAAATTTCTGAGTATTTGATGTACAAATAGTCAAATTTGAATATAATCTTGATATAATTAATATTTAATAAGCAATTATTTTTTTTCGCAGCAACTTCAATTGTTATGTATGTAGAAATTTTTATTTCCCTTAATTGTGAACATTTACAAAATTAAAATTTTAACATAACAAATTTCATTAACATGTAATATTGTTAAATAAAGATTTAAAATTATTCATAGAATTCACAGTAGTATATTAATTATATTGAATAATAAAAAAATATTCTAACAATAATCATAAAATATTTTTTCATGCTCGCCTAAAAAATATAAACATGATAACAATGTCCATGTCATCACGAAAGTACTTCTCATTTTCTTTTATGAAATGGCGATATTTTGCCAATTATGGCATCCCTTCTCAATTTTCGCGGGAGGGCCGCGTGCGAATGAGGAAGAGATGGAGGGAAAAAAAAAAAAAAAAGAAGAGGGAACTAGCAGGGAGGGCGTTAGTGAGCGAAAAAGAAAAGGAATGTTGAGGGGGAGGGCGGAAGATATGGATCTTTTGTAAAAGTAGCGCAAAGACCGGACACATTACATTATGCAAATTGGCAGTCTGATTCAGGGATCCTAAGACCTGGCTTGTTTTATGACCTTTCACTGTTCTTGCATCAGTATGTGCTGATACTTATTAAAGCTTTCTCTTTTTCTTTCTCTCTTTCTTCTCTTCTTCCCTTTTTTTTTTTTTTTTTTTTTCTTTTTTTTGACTTTGTTATATTTTATTTCCACCCCCGAAATAATTTTGAGAGAAAAAGAAAATAACAATAAAACTTCTTTTTACTCGTAATATACGAGGGAGATAATTTAAAGAGTTTTCTTTTTTGAGTCGTCTAAGATAGATTAACTTCCGTATTTTATGGGTCCAGGATCCGCGTTGGGTATTTTTATCTAATCAAAAAGATTCCCTCCCGTTTATTTTTAGGATAGTCATTTCGCTCTGTGTGTGAGAGTTTTTAATTTGAAAAAGTAACGGAAGGAGAGGATTTATCACACGGGATGGTTATTGAGCTTCTACCATTTTGTGTTTGAAAGTAATTGTGGAAATATATAAGACACTCGCATGTTATAAATCTTTTTTCACAACTCCATTTTAATGCATTATTCATTAAATTTTTTTGGTAATTTACATTTCGCAGTCTACTATGATCTGCAACAATTCTTAATTAAAATTCCAAATCAGATGTGTTACAAAAAATTTATCTCGAGATTTACATTTTAAATTCGTATCTTATATGAGAAAGTCGAAAATATGTGCTTATTTGTGTAACTATTCATGGCTGCTTTCATCAGTAATGAACTTAATTTAGGAAATATAGCATTGAAAAAGTTCTCGTATTGGGTTGAAGTAAAGCTTCCATAAGAAATTAATTACTTTATTGGGTACTAGCTGGAATATCAGTTCTTCGTTGAGTGAATTTTTTCAATAATGATGTGATATGCGTCAGAGGTATGTGTAGTGAGGCAGTAATCTGCCTTAGTGGAGGGGGAAAAAAGAATCGAAAAATCGGGGGAAAAAAAAAGAATTTCTTACTGAAAATGTAATTAAAATATTAAAATTCCCCAAATTGATATTGCCCCCCTCCCAGTTGTTATTTTCTAACCGTTAAAACATGCCTAACAGGCGGCTTGATTAAAGGTTTCGGGGTTATTTTGGTTTTGTTGAAATTCACATTAATATTAACAAAAAAC
This sequence comes from Nephila pilipes, assembly GCA_019974015.1. Taxonomy (NCBI): domain Eukaryota; kingdom Metazoa; phylum Arthropoda; class Arachnida; order Araneae; family Nephilidae; genus Nephila; species Nephila pilipes. The sequence continues at coordinate 591,544 of BMAW01045577.1, forward strand.
ATTTTGAGACAATTCATAAGGCTTTTAACTCTGCGTAATCATTTCTTTTGAAATAAGAAAAAAAAAAAAATAGAAAAGAAACCAATATCTAAAGTTATCAAGATCATAAAGTTTTAAATTTATCAACCATTTTTCTGATTATTTTATATCGGGAAATTTAAAACTTTAATATTAATATTATTCCTATTTTGTTCGGAGAACTTTTGTACAGAAATATGTAACTGTGTCTGTTGTTAAGTTTCTTTGAATCTTACTATCCAGAAAAATTTCAATCATCTAAAATTTCTCTCTATATATATACGTATGTGTGTAAATATGTGTGTGCGAATTGAAAAAAAAAATGCCTTCTAAATTTTAGTGTAGTACTCATAATTTCATTCAGTGCGCTAAGGAATTATTATATTATTGAAAATAGGTTGGTTTGGAAATATTTATTTTATTTTCATTTTACGCGAAAAAGTTACATTTAGCTTAAGATATACTTATTTCAATAATTTAATGCTTGTTTTCATTTTAATATCTGAACAGAATATTATTGTCTACTTAAATACTTTAACTTTTGCTTTAATTTTAATATTTAATTTAGTAATCTGATTTTCAGTGCAGAATTGTTTGATTTCATTCTTTTTGTCATCAAAGTTGGCATTGTTTTTATTCCCGAAAAGCTTGTATGTTTTGAGTGTTACGAAAAAAGGTGATACAAAAACAAAGATAACATTCGTAAAATACTCGATTTATTTTAGAAATATTAAGTTAATCATTCAAGGAAGTCTTATTTCATACGGCTATAGGTATTCTCATACCTATTAAGCTAACCGAAGACTATTTTACAATTCAACATAATAGTTAAATGTCGCGATAATGTATCATTTTTACGCTTTCTTCGTATTATCATCATTGTTATAATCAAAGAGAGGGTATCACATTAAGGTTTAAACATTAATAAGAAGTAATCTAGATATCTGGATAAAATTTATTTTACAAATTAATTGTTCCTTATGTACATAATGTTCTAAATACTGCTATTCATGTTAAATTTTTTGGTTTCAGGAAGACGAAGATTGAAGTAACCCGCAATATCGTAAAGTTTAAATTATGATTTTGGGGTATCGTAAAATTTTAATTATTACTAAAAATAATAGAGAAAGAAACTTGAGTTTTCTTAAGACCTCTCTATTTAATCATCATCCAGAATTATACATTTCTGTCAGCGTTCCTTGGTCTTTCGTAAGTTTCCATACTGCGGTCAGTTCAATCTATGACTTCCTAAAACCAAAGGAACATTAATAGCTGCACTTAACAACATTATAGGTACATAACGATAAGTTAGTATACAGGTATTTTAGATATTTCTTAGTAATGATTAAACCTTGATACCCCTGTGTATCTAGAGAATTAAAATCGTCTCCTCGTGTTTCGAACATTTACTGTATTAGTTAGATTAAAGTTACTGTATTAGTTAGAGTATTAAAGTTAGATTAATGAACCATTCATACTAAATATCTAAAATGTCAACATGTGTAAAGCATAAATTTTAGATATTGTTTTTGGTCACTTTTTTCCTTTTTCAAAAATCGAATTTTTTTTTCATTTAATTCCTACTGTAAAATGTCCTTAAAAGCCTATTTATAGTTCGTAGCTTTTAAATTTATATTCAATATTATTATGTAATATTTTCATTAATTATATATTTTTTTCTTTTTATTTTAGTGTTTTTAAATCCCAATGTAATATTAATATATAATATTTTCGTTAATTATATTGCTTTGAGTTTTATTTCAGTTTCTATTTACATTTCTAATCAGAATTCTAAATTATTAATAGTTGCTTTTAGAAAGGATTGTGGCCGCGGTTGTCGAGTGGTCATGGTCGCACGCTCGAAGCCGTCGTTGTAGCTGTCAAGTCGTGGGTTCGAATCTTGATGCTATTAAAGACCCCCTGATGCACGTTAAATCATTTGAGGTTCCAAGTCCTCACTTTGTTGTATTGTGGATTCGAAATTGGGGTGTCATCTCAGGTGTCGTCCTCTCCAATGTTCGAGGTGCAAAATTACAAAGTTCATCACCAATGGGAGTCATATTGCTTGTGCGACGTTAATGAACAATCAGTCAATCAATTTAAAGTATAATATTTTTAGATCAAACTAACAATTTAATAAAAACCTTAAAAAATATTTTGGAGATAAGGACTCAACTTTATACAAGTTTGCGGATTACTAATATTACAACTTTCTCAACTTAAATTGGATTAGTAATGTTACTTATATTATTCTAGTTTCATAACTGAATAATATTGAACTGAATAACTACCCAATTTTTGAATGAAATATTTAAATTAATATATAATACGATGAAAAAATGTCTCTTGTTTCTTCTTTTATCATGATGAAAATGCTAAAATTCTCCGAATAAAAATTCGACATTTGTTAAGCGATTATTTTGTGCTTATTATTTTTTTTTTTAATTTTATTTATATGTAAAATAACTATGCATTCATTTCAATTTCTTGGAGTGAAAAAAAAAAGTATATTATTTTTCGCTCAGTTCCGTTACCGCAAATGGAAAATTCGACCAGAAATATTAAATTTAGAACAAAAAGCTTTTATTTTGCATCTCTTCATGTAATTTATTTCTGCCTGAAATAAAATTTCTTGAAGTTTTTGCACTTAGAAAAGTGCCTTTCTTCGTTCTTGTCAAAGAAAAAAAATTTCTCCCAAAACTGAAATAATATAAAATGCTATACGTCACAGACTGAATAATAAGTTTTATACTTTAAAATCAATCTATCTCTCTATTTTTTTTTTCATTGAAAAATGTCTACGTCTTTGTCAGCAGTTATTTATGCCATGTAAAGTTTCAATTTTCTGGATAACGTCTTTCATTAGCTATTCATTCGTCTTTCATTAGATTTTCTTGGTATCGTTGTCTTTCATTAGCTATTTGTTGCTCTAAAAGTTCTCGTACTGACAATAAGTGAAACTATTATACAAAAACAACGAATTCTAAAAGAATTATTTTTATACTAATGATGAAACGCACTTCTAAAAAAACAATTTTGATTCTACAATTACAACAAATGTTCAAAACCTCCGCCCCTTTCTAGCAGGCAAATCTGAAATCGTTTGTGATGTTTTGAGAAATGCGTGTCAAGGTGCTGGGAGTGACTTCCTATATCCTTTGTATGATATGAGAGTTTTTAAATTATTTACTCAGGGTCTTATTATCTTGAGTACGGAAATCATCAGTTCAAGGTACACTAGTGATTTTTTCTTTCCCATGAAGGTTTACTGTCTTTGATAAACTCGGGTAACTTACCCCCGGGATTCTCTTGTGATTCTTTTCTACTGTCGGCCCTTCTTCTTAACTAATTTTTACTTCTCCCCGCATTTTTTTATGTCTAGATCACATTCAGACAAGGTTTGGTGCAACATAGCCGAATTTCGCTCTTGTGCCATAAATCCCAAATTTCTCCCACTCACTGATTCTATTCATCATTCTTCTGGGATTATTTTCAGAAATTTTTTTATCCTTTTAATCTCCTCACAGAAAACACTCAGGAAATTCTTGGATTCAAGGAATGAATTTAGGGAATCACTTGTACTCGAGTGAGTAAACAAACTGTAACTAAGGAATCGAGTCTGGAACCTTTCTCCTATTTAATCTGGAATCTTTCTGACCGTTTCTTAGGTTATAAATGGCTTGATTCGGACGTCTCTCTTTCTCTAACTTTCAATTCTTTAACTCCCTGTTATTCTTTTCAGCTCTGCTTATAAATTTTATTTATTTAATCCATTCATTGTACTTCATGACTTCAATCTAATCTGGATGAATCACGTTTCATTTTATTGGGGGGAAGTTTTATTTTAAACAATGCGAATAACAAAATCCCCCAAGGTTATTGAAGGAAAAATTGCTATGTATCCCAACGTCACAAGATTTCTACTTATCTTTGCAAGGATAAATAGATATGTAGTCAGTAAACTTCAAATAACTGGATGTGATTCAAGTGGACATCTAACCCTGGGATTCTATTCAGTTATATACACTCACAGTATAAAAAACTTCTTATAATTACTAGAACCTCTATAGCGTTCCTATGACTTCCTTTAATTCCTCTATTTTCTCATCCCCATTCCGCTACACTTTTTCTTAAATAGTAAGATTCATTTCCATTTATCACGATTCTTTCAGAAAATGAAGGCTCACATATCAAACATCGCAGTAAAGAGTCACCAGAGATTAATTAAAAGGAAATGCGCGTGGTTACATTAAAACAATTTTTATAAAATTTAACAACTTTTTGGGGACGGTAGACGTAAGTATTTCTACGAAAAGGACATCTGAAATAGATCTTATAGATATATGAAACTTTGAAAACTAGGTGAACAAATATCAATTATACTTCTGTATCTTCGAGTATCGATGAAATCGATTATGAATTGATTCTAAATACCTCAGCAGAACATCTTTGGTTACACATACTTCTTCTGGTTTAACATACACTTTGGATGGTGTCTATATAGAGAAATCTTAAGAATAATAAATAAAAATTAACATCTGTTTATTATTTTTAGTAATAAATAAAACTTTATTATCCCCCAAGATAATATTTAAAACTTTACGATACTGTTGGTTATTTCAATCCATGTTTTCAGGAATTCAAACAAATCAGTATGAATAATTGTAATTTGCTGCATTATGCACGTGAGGATAAATTAATATGCAGAATAAATTGCATCCAAATATCTTGGTTATTTCCTAGTAATAACTACAACTTTACGATATCCCTTCGTATAAATAACGAGATTCTAGACTTCTGGTTATTTGAGCAAATATTTTTGTTGCTGTATAATAACAAATTGAAAAATTGGAACCTATTTTACAATTGAAAATTTTTAATTGTTAATTGCTACAAAAATTAAATCATATTGTTACGTCAACGTACTTTTTTATATCTTATTAAATTGTTTGTTTTTTAAAATATACTTTGTAATAATATTTGATGCATATATAGACAAAATTAATAGTATACGAAAGAAAACCTTTTCTTCTTTTTTTTGGCATTCGTCCCATAAGTCGCAAATGATATATGTAGTCCTGTATCTTAACAAGCTGATAAGAATGGCGATTTTACCCGAAAAGGTGATGATATATTTTTAAATTATACATGTTTCGAAGAGATTAATTTCTTAGTGTATATCATGTTTAACTATTTCTATATTATGTTGAAATAACCAATCCTAAATAAGGTAACATGTATGGCTTGACCTTAATATTGAATTTGCATACGGATTTGTAATGGCACAAAATGATGTGAAATCGTATGTCAAAGTTAAGCTTTTCTCACTGTATAACATTGAAATAATATCTTTGTAACATTGAACTTCTGAGTATGAAAATCGATTATATACTGAATATTATAGACTTCTCTATAGTGAGTGATATTACAATTAAAATATAACGGACGGAAGAAAAAAAAATTACTATTATATAATATGTATTGGTGGAATAATTTAACATTCAGTTTGCATATAGATTTATAGTTATTCAAAACGATATAACATTCTCAAATTAAAATTACTTTTTCCTCACTGTAACATTATGAGACTGGAAAATAGACTTCCCCAAGCACCACTTCCATAAAATATATTACACTTTAATAAATGGAAAAATAAATGGAAAAAAAAATGCATATATGTAATTACATTTTTTAGCAGAACAGTGTAGCATGTATAGACCGACCTTAATATCCAATTTGCTCCTACTTATAATCACCCGAAATAGTATAGAGTTGTAAGTTAGAATTACATTTTTCTTTTAGTAATATTATGAGGCTGAAATTTGACAATATACTCATTATTCCATAAGCATTCCTACTATAAGTGATATTATAGCTAAAATATAACAAATGAGAGTAAAAAATGAAACTACATTGCTGCAGTTTGTTTTTTCCTTCGATCTATCGATGCAACGATATAATTCCATGTATAGATTAAGTAATGTAACATGTGTAATCTTAGATCCAGTTTGCGTTCGGACTTATAATGCCTCTAAACATGTTCCCGAGTTAAAATTGCGTTTTTCTCTCTGTAACATTACGAAACTGAAAATCGATAATATTTATTGTTCCACCAGCACATTTACCAAAGGAATATTGCAAATTAACAAATGGCAAAAATTTCAATTATATAAAATGTATAGAAGGAATAGTGTAAAATGTATAAATTCACCAAAACATCCAGGTAGCATACGGACTCATAATGATTCAAAACAATATAATCTTTAAGTTAAAACAACGTTTTTCTCTCTATAACATTACGAGATGGAAAATTGACATCACCTCTGCCATAAATGATCTTATAATTAAAATATAACTCGTGAAAAAAATTGCAACTACATAGTTGCTTAACCCTTTCACTTTTTCTTTTTTTTGTTAATCACTTTATTTTATCTGTTTTGTTACGAATGCGCTTAAATTTTTTTTAGATTATTTGTTATAAATGTTTGGCACAGCATAAACTGATTTATCTGTTGCATCAGAAAAGCTCTATAGTGACTCACAACTACATAATTGCAATGTCTTTTCCGATCTATAATTGCAACTATGTAGCGCATATATAGATCGACCTAACATCCAGTTTGCATTCGGACATATAATGCCTCAAAACATGTTCTCAATTTAAAATTATGCTTTCTCACTACAGCATCAGGGGACTGATAATCGGCGGTATATTTAATATTCCACAAGCATCCTCACCATAAGTGATATTACAATTAAAATATTACAAGAAGGAAAACTTTACAACTTAGTAACATGTATAGACCGACATGAACATCCAGTTTGCATATGGGCTTATAATGACTCAAAACGATATAGCGTTATATAAGTTAAAATTAACTTTTTCTCACTATAACATTACGAGAAGGAAAATCAGTAGCATACTTAATATTCCAAGCACCTTCACCATAAGTGATATTACAATTAAAATATAAAATAATAATAATAAAAAAAAAATCGCACCTCTATGTAAACGATCTACTTAACTGCCAAATTACTTCGCGCTCAACTCTTTTCCTTTCTACTTTTTGATACTTACACTTCTTTTGGATGCTAATAACAATGGAAATAATGCTCCTAACGCATTTTAACATGCTTTTCTGTATAATACATCTCCCCTTGATGTTGTTATCAGTCCCCAAAAACCCGTCGCTCGTTAGGACTGGTGTTTAATATTGCTCGCGGGCAACCTTTGAAGGTGAGGAAGTCATTACGAGCTAAATAGCCTCGTCGCACACAAGGCCCCAGCAATTTATCAACACTTTTTTGCACTCGGTACAATAACATCCGAATGCTCTAGGTGAATATTTTTTGAGTAGAGTTTTTGTGTGTGCTTTGTCGTGTCTTATTACCTGTCTGTCCTCGGGTATTTTGGTAATTGAGATGTAATTGGGTGAATTACAGCTTTGGAAGTGTTTTTTGGAAGAAGGTATTTTTATTGTGTTTGGTGTTGATGTTATCAGTGGTTTTTGTAAGGTTAGAATTAAGTTACTTTGTATAAAAACCGATATATGCATTGGAAAAGATAAAATTAAAACTGAATGCAAATTGGATCTATGTAACCATTCAATATTATTAATGGTCGTATTAACTAGTGGTCATGGCAAAGAGCTCATGACCTGTGTAGTTTCTGTCGAGTCATGGATTCGAGTCCTGATGCTCCTGTATACGTCGTGTGTGGTTGGTATGATGCACGTTAAAGTGGCCGCGGTAGCCTAGTGGTCAAGGTCGTGGACTAGCGGCTGGCGGTTATCGTTCAGTCGCGGGTTCGATCCTTGACCGCCAAAGACCCGCCGTGTAGCCGGGGCTGATGCACGTTAAATCTGTTCGGGGTCCAAAGTCCTCCCGTTGGCGTGGTGTGGATGTTAGGAGAGGGGGGTGCCAGCTCAGGTGTCGTCCTCGTCACTTGACCGTGGTTCAAAATTATGAGGTCCGTCGCCAATAGCCCTCGTGTTGCTTCTAGTGCGACGTTAATAAAAACTAAACTAAACTAAATGCACGTTAAATCTGTTAAGAATTAAAGTCCTTACGTTTGAGGATGGTGTGATGTTAAGAGATTGTGGTTCGTTCCTGTCAACAAAATTACAAGGTTTATTGCCGACAGATCTCTTGTTACTTTTAAGTGTGACATTAATGAACGCTAAATCAATCAAGACTTTATTACACTTTATTTTTTTTGGTACATTACCTGAACACTATTTAAAACTTGAGGGTATTTATGTAATTTATCAGGAAAATGCTTCAATTATGTTGGGGAGTAGGTAATCTAATAGTTAAGGTTAAGAACTTCATGGCTTTTGATGTTTGAGCCCAGTCATAGGTTCGAATTAATGGTAAATGCTCTTAAATCGATTTCGGCTTTATGGTTATCATTTGACGTGGTGTGGAAGTTAATGGTCATCATTTGACGTGGTGTGGAAGTTAAGAAGCTTAGAGCGGAAAATAATAGTTTAAATATCTTCCTTTTAATTTAACAATGGTTCGAAATGACAAACCTCATCGCCAATGACATTGGTTCAAAATAACAAGGCCTTTCGGAAATAACTCTCGTTCAACTTTAGAGCTACCCGACGCTTATACTTTATGATTGGTTTGTTTAAACCAATCACAAAGTATAAGCTTCCTTACCTTAACATAAACCTTATAAAGTATAAATGAGCTAATTAATCAAATTAGAGACAGCCTAATTCATAAGAATGAGAGTTTCGAAACAGACTCTACTCAGGTCTAATCATAATTTCAAATCTTTGTTTCCTCAAAAGATTTTCGTTTGGAATAATAGAAAATATTAAATTCATAAGTGCTTAGGGTCTTCTTGTGATAGGTGGGGAAGTTAGGAGATGGAATTATCAGCTCATACATCGTCCTAAACATTTGACAATGGTTCAAAAGGAAATGGTCCGTTGCCAATAACTCTAGTATAACTCTAAAGCTATCGGAGAATTACACTTTTGATTGATTAGTACATACTAGTCAAAAGTATATTTTATGTAAACTATTTAATGTCATATTTTATGTAGTCATATTTTATGTTAGCATATTTAATGTAAATCTTATTATTATATTTTTTATATATAACTGCTTAGTACTTACATTGTGACATTATTATAAATTTAATGATGTTTGTGTAATAATCAGTGAAATGCTACTTTATAAAGCACAAGAGAACGAATTATCATGCGAGTAGTTTATATTTATTTTCACATTCATTCAGAGTTCTACATGTTATTCATTAAAATAATGATACATACTTGCTGGAAGAGAAAAAGTTAAAACTTGAAATTACTTGAAAGTATACATTCCGCTTCTCAAAAAGCTTAACGATTCATTCATTTAGGTTTATTTATAGGCAAAGAGCCATTAAAGTAGACAAACTGGTTGGAATTATAATGTGATGTAAAGAGTAAAATGTTGAAGTAGGACTAATGAATGATGTCTTGAAAAAATTAAAGAATATTCATTTTCTTAGTCATTTTATATGATCCAATCATTATTAACTATTTATTTATTTTGCTATAGTAAAAATAATCGAAATTCTATAGAAGCTCTTTAATTATACCATGTGGTATCGTAAAGTTTTAATTATTACTAGGAGGTAACCGAGATATCTGTATACAATTTATTTTGAATATTAATTGATTCTTATGTATATAATGTAAATTACGGCTGTGTTCGTGTTGAATTGTTCGATTTCAGGAAAGCGTAGAGAGAAGGTTTCAATTATTATTTCTGGGTATCGTTAAGTTTCGTTTATTACTAAAAATAATCTCAAGATTTAAATCTAATTTTCATTTATTATTCTTAAGACTTTTCTACATAATCGCCATTCAGAGTTATATATCTCCCAGCATTTCTGGAACTTTCAAAGGCCCTCATCGTAGAACTCAGCAGATTATCTTTTCCATGCCACGGGTTACTTCAATCTCCGGCTGCCTGAACCAAACAAATCAACATTAATAGTGTTATAATTGAAATTGTATCATTTAAAACTTATTGTCATGCTGGGAAAAAATATTCATGTGAAGGGGAAACGAGCTATTGGGAATGGATAACTCGTTATAGAGTTATGTCTTGTGGAGGTATTTTTTTTCCCTAAGAAATGCATGAGTAGGACGTCTTTCGTATCCCACAAAATCGTCGCCATAACTTTCCCGGCCTTTGATACAATCTTTGCTTACATTGGAGCAGATTTATAGGAAGCAACACTTCGTTTTGATTGTAGCTTTATTTTCTGTTATATAATAATAAATCCAGGTCTCATCGAATCCCTCAGAGGCTTACCTTCTTACAAGAATCTTGACCTGGAGGTAGCTTAGAAGGCTTCTTCTTTTACTTGGGGTTTATCGTTCTTTATAAACATGGCTGGTAGACCCCCGGATTATTCCAGCAATCCTTCTCTGTTTTAGATCTTCCTACTCATCAACCATTTTTTTCTTTCCTTTTTCTATATAAGTTGCAGTTTAAACAAATGTTGGGTGCATCATAGCCATATTTGACTCTTGCGTCATTAATACCAGCATTCACTCATTCACCAGATCTCACTGATGGCGACAATCCGACGCAAAGGAGGTCATCTCAAAATGGATGCAATCAAAATTTGATCTGACATCAAATAGAAACTAACCAGTGAATCAGTGTCCAGTTTATTTTGATGCTATTTGACAGATGGAATCCCACAATGGTAACATCAACTTGCTTTAACAATGCCATCCGTCATCAAAATCAGGTATTGTTTGATTGATTGATTATTAACATTGCACTGAGAAGCAACATGAGGACTGCTGGCGACGGACCTCAAAGTGCGTTTCAGTCAAGTAATGAGGGTGACACTTGAGCTGGCCTCTCACTCTCCGAAATTCCACACCATCCCACAAGAAGACTTAGGACCTCAACCTATTCAATATGCATCAGCCTTGCTACACGACGGGTCTTTAGTGGCATCAGAGCTCAAACCCACGACTCGATGAAAACGAAGTCAAGGGGGCCGCGGTAGCCTAGTGGTCAAGGTCGTGGATAGCGGCTGGCGGTTTTCGTTCAGTCGCGGGTTCGATCCTTGGCCACCAAAGACCCGCCGTGTAGCCGGGGCTGATGCACGTTAAATCTGTTCGGGGCCCAAAGTCCTCCCGTTGGCGTGGTGTGGATGTTAGGAGAGGGGGGTGCCAGCTCAGGTGTCGTCCTCGTCACTTGACCGTGGTTCAAAATTACGAGGTCCGTCGCCAATAGCCCTCGTGTTGCTTCTAGTGTGACGTTAATAAAAACTAAACTAAACTAAACGAAGTCGACCTGAAATCCGTGACCATTTCCTCTACGCTATCGTGGCCACATGTATATTTTAAGCTTTATATCGTCAAATAAAGAATTTACAACTAATATTACACATCATCAAGTTTTGAATCTATCACAATTATTGTAATTTTAAAAACCTCAAATACTAGTACTGCTTTTCATCATTATATAAAATCATTAACGTTAAAATTTTTATGTAACAATCTCCGAGTTTGATCGCTGTGTATAAACACACACAGATCGCCAACCGTTCCTCTGAGCTTGAAAATATGAGCTATGGAAAAAGAAATAAAAATTCCCCTCACACACATTCCTAAAGGGTTGCGCAGGGAGCATGCAACCTGTTGCAACTTCCTTTACGAGCGCACGCCCTCCATACACCCCTTTTTTTTTATCGCGCATACTTTTCCCTTTTTTTTTACCTGCCTTTACCCCTTTGAAAAGAATCGCGGAATGCGCAACCCTTTTCGCCCCTCATTCTACTCTCTCCTTTGAATAGATGGCGCACCCTTTCATGTTGGTGGTGGTAAGGTGAGGTTTGGGTTCGCTCAACCCCTTTTTAATCCCTCTTTAACCCCTTTGGGCCTCTCTTGCGAACACCCTTTTTTAGAGAGGGTTATTATTTTTTTTTATGCAAAGAAATGTTCTTACCTGTTGAAAGAGAAAGTTTATGGTGGGGGGTTCTTGCTCCACTGTTGTGGGAAAAATCTGTTGGATTGCGTAACATTAGTTTATTGTTATGTGATTCCTTCGAAAACATTTCTAGGTTGTTGTTTTTTTACCAACCAGTCTAATGCAATGCTATTTCTTTTTTTTTTTTAAAAAAAAATGTTGCATTTGATTGCATGGTTTGATTTAATTTAGAGATAATAATTGAATTAAAACATGAAAGCTATTGGTGTCAGGCTTTTTTTTTAATCAATCAAGTGAGAACTACTTACGAAGTAGTAACCTCATTCTTCTAATTTCCACACCATATCTAGAGAATTACTTTGAGTTGTGATTCCTTTTAAAGTACAAGAAACAGTATTATTATTCACGTAGTGTTGAATAATATTGGCTGCAAGGATAGAATCAGGACTCCTACCCACGGTTTGACTCTAATACCAACGTGTTATCATGAATTTCGCACTGAAGACTAATTCAAATTGGAAATTTCATATTCAATGATAATCTAATGAAATTAAAGGAACAACATAGTCTTGTGATCAGATCAAACCTAGGGTCCTGTCCGATATATACAATGAGATGTATATAATTTCTTAAACTGTCGCTGTACTGAGGGACACGTGCACTGTAAATACGACGAACGTTGAGAACAAGCATCTCACATATTGTGCAAACGCTTAGTAACGTACCTAACCTTTTTTAACAATTGTGTGAATTTCGAATTCAATATAAATATAATGTATATATTCTCTTGACAAGAAACTTCAATTACATATTTGGAATTTAAAAATTACATTATCTGTGCGTAAGTGTTTAATTCCAGGTATTAAGTAATAATACTTTTTTATTTATATTTCTTTAACGGCTTAACCCACTCATTTCTCTTTAACTAACCCCTAGGGCTACTTTACTACGATGTTTGATGCGAGAACCTCACCATGTGAATGAACTGTGACTTGTGTAAATTTGGATATTTATAAAAGAAGTTCAGGGAATGAGTTTTAGATATTGGAGGTATTAGAGATTTTGGAGATAATAGAAATATTGATATGTAATGGTGATATTGAAGTTAGAGAGATTGGAGGTAATAGAGATATTGGAAATAGAAATATTGGAGGTAATAGAG
>BMAW01045577.1:609708-647217 GCA_019974015.1 Nephila pilipes
AAATGTATTTCATTAAACACATTGTTAACTCGATATATATTTACAAACCTAATGAGTTTTATAAAAGTTTTAGTTCACAAACTTTGTGAGCTTTGGTCATTAGTTTTGCAAATGATATTTCAAACTTATGAGTTTTTCCTGTTTTCGTTCATCAATTTCCATATATGTTTTTCTCATTTCAGCTTTCTGAGTGAAACAAATTGTATAATTGATATGAATATTTACAAATCCTCTAATTAATCTCTCAAAATCTTTATTTTGAAAACTTCCAAGTCCAAAAAATTTTCAGTCTCTTACTTTCTTTTAAGGTGTTAAAAACTTTTCGAAAATGAGCTTCATTTTTCCCTCCTTCTCATTTCTCATTTGAGCTTATATCGGCAAAGCTATATTCCTTCCTCGCTTTTTTGTCCTTAATGGAACTTTTGGCGGAAGAAAAAAAAGTAGTAATGCCAAGCCATAATAAAAGCGAAGTCTTGAAAATCTTCCGTTCCTGAAAAATCAGAAATGTCTTAAAAGGACGCTAATGCTTTTTCTATCCAGTTTCTCTCCCGTGGTCGCGTCGTCCTATAATTACTCACACCATATAGGTGATATTTGTGACCAATCCTCTTAACACTCTCTTCTCAAGACATTTCCTTTCCTTGATCTACTTTTCTCATCTTTTCGAAATATCCTTCGAAATTTCTTACATACGTCAGTTTCGATTTTTTTTCCCTCCTCTAGTTTTCCTTTTGCTTTTAAAGGACATAATTCAATCGCCTCTAGAAAGCATCAAAAATGGAGACCTGGAATTTTACGTTGTACTTTATTTTTTCCTGTTCTCTCACGCTCTTCTTATGTACAGGTATAGATATATATCAAGTCGGGATAAGATGTCGAAATTTTTACTCATCCTTTTAAAAACTCCGTTCGGTATTGGTTGGAAGATGTACAAGTTGTTTCCTCTTATTCGGTTGTGTATGCTTTGCATTTGATATGCACATGTGAATTTTTTTTCTACTTAAAAAATTTTTTTTGTGCAAAAAGTTTATCGGATTTTCGATATTATGAATGCGATACAATATTAAAGATTTAAGAAAGTTTTTTGATAAGAAATAATACATTTTTTTTGCATTGGCTAAGCGCATTTAATGTTTTTTGTTTAAAAATTTGAACCTAAAAAGTCCATCATATATATATTATGAAAATGCTATACAACTCTTAAATTTAAAACGACGATGGAGTATCGCAAAACTTTAATTATTTCTAAGAAAATCGGGATAAAATATACTATCCGTATTAATTGATCTTTATGTACTACATGTAAATTACAGCAGTCATTGTTTGGTTTCAGGAACCCGTGCGATGTATTACCCTGTATTATCACGAAGTTTTAATTATTATCCCGGGATATCGTAAAGATTTAATTATTTCTAAAAAATAATAGGGATTGAAACTTAATTTTTGTTATTATTCTTAAGATTCTTCTACATAGTCACTGTTCAGAGTTATAGATTTCTCTCAGTGTTTCTTGTCCTTTTGAAGGCCGTCATTTTTTAACTCAGCACATTATTTTCCTACTACGGGTTACTTTAATCAACAATTTACTAAAATCGAATAAATCGACATTAACAGCTATAATTTACGACATTCGATAAATAAGGATCAATTAATTTTCAGAGTAAATTTTATCCAGATATCTAGGTAATTTCTTATAAATAATTAAACCTGTATGATACTCCTCCGAAATTTCCGTAAAATCAAAATTTTTTAGCAGCTTAAAATTCATTTTGAAGCAATCTTTTTACAAAATGCACCATATTCTCACATCTTTAAGGAATACTTTTTGCCAAAAATTGGATCCCAAAAATAGGATGGGCGTTCTTGTATATGGATATTATTATAGAATATTTGTAATAATTAAAATTTTAGGATATGTGGGTTATTTGAATCTACGGTTTCTTGAAACCAAACTAATCAAAATGTATAGTTGTAAATTACATAATTATGTAAGTAAAGGTCAACTAATATGCCTTATAAATATTTTCTTGATATCTCGGTAATTTATTGGTAATAATTATAATTTTACAGTACCCCTTCTAATGAAGTAATGCATATGTTGTGTTTGGAATGCGTATTTAAAATTTTGTTAAAAAATCGTTCTTATGGAGTTGATTTTATATATAATTCAATTTTAAAGATTTCTTATTTATGGCTCCTCATTGTAGAATTCAAAATGGTGAAAGTTTTAAGAAACGTTTGGTAATTAAATAAATTCTTTTTGAAACATTTGAATTTCTCTTCCTCATTTTTTCAACTCAAAGTTTTGCATCGGTTTGAAGAATGTTGACATATTTGAATTTATGTTTCACATGCATTTTATGATTTTTATTCCTAGAAAATTCTTTAATGATTTAGTATTCAGTGATTTGATAACTTAGAATAATCAAGAATATTTGAACATTTAGAAAATTCAAACTGTTATTTTTGATTTGGTGGAATGTTCTTGATTGCCTTACTTATAATTTAAAAAAAAATTAATAAAAATACCGAAAACATTTTGCTTTTAATTAAATTACATTTGATCTCATGTCAGAAAATATCGAATTCTTTTCTCCCATGTAATAAAATTGGATATTGTTAAAAGATCATTCTGCTGTTTAGCTTTGTATGGCTTATGACAGAAGTTATAGCTCCGTAGTTGAATGCCAAAATTTTGATGAATTGTAAGGTTGTGAGTGACAATAGTGTAAATAAAACTGTGAATAAGGATTGTTTCGTTTATATACAATTATTCTATTTTTTATCAATAAATGCGATATGCGGTTGTTAGTGTTTTGAGTAATTGTAATTATAGTTCAGTAATTTTTTACTGTTGATATAAAATACCGCATGCAAAAATTGTAAAGTCTTTATGTTTAACTCCTTTATAAAGTACTTTTATTGATTACATCGTAGATGAATTTAGAAAATGAAACAGAAAAATGGTTTTTGAATTCATTTTTAAAAAATCAAAATATAATCTAATTTCGTATTTGTAGTTAACAATATTGTTAAAATTAGCTAATATATTTATGCTAATAGCTGATATGGTTTTGGTTCTATGTGTGTGTGTTGTGTGAGTGCGTTTACTTTTTTTTTACGCTACTAATAAAATGGCTTCCATGTGATAGAAATATGAATTCTGTTTTAATATATATTATACAACTACATCTTTTACAGAATTCATTCCAAGTCTAGAAATGTTAGGATACGTAAGTTGAAAGGAATGCCTTTTTTTTTACTCTAAAAAGGCACAATTTTACTCAACGTGGAAGAGAACTTATGTAAACATTTTTTTTTTAAATTGAAGCTACATTCTCTGTTGAATAAAATTGTATCAAAATTTAAAAGCTATTTTCACTCACGAAATGTAAAGGTATATTTGTACTTTTCATTAATAAATGTTTCATGATTTGTTCTCATAAAAAATGAACTAATTTGTATGGATTAAAAAATTAGCAAGTTCAGTTACTCTTGCAAGCCTTCCTTGATTAGCATATTGTCCTTCTTTTACTAATTGAAAAAAAAATGATTTCAGTTTTAGTTATTTTCCTTGGTTCCAATGTACATAAAATACATAAAAGAATTTTAAGTTTTAGAAAATGCAACAATTTTAAGGGAAAGAAACGTTTAAAAAAAGTTTTCAGTAACTTTTGATAATTGCAATATCTTTTTTGAATATATGTTTCCTTATTCTGACGCAAGGATTATCCTGATTATCCTCGATTAATTAATCATCTCTTTTATACTTTTCTTTAAGTAACGTTTTTTAGTTACTTAAAAATAAACTTGGCAATCTATTATTTCGTTGTAAATGAGTGTTTTTTTTAATCTATGGATATCAAATATAAATACTTTGCTCATAAAATATTACTTGGTCGCATAGAGTTTTAATTAGTATTACTTATTTCATAAATATTAAGTCGATATTTATTCCTTCTGTTTCTCGTATTAGTCATATCTCATTTTAATATCGTGCATCAATTACTTCATTCGTCGACTTTTAAGTTTATGGTACATTATTTTTATTAATGGCTTAACTTTTCATTCAATTTTTAACCAATTGCTGATGCATTTACTAACTATATAATTTTGAAGAAACATTTCGTTTTCAATACATTTAATTTTTAGTTTTTATTATTATTCATTTTTAATACTTCTTGCTTTAATACTTTATTATTCGCTTTTTTCATTGGTTACTTTGATTCTCGTTTACTTTCCCTTTTAATTTTCTAAAATAGTTTGACTTTTCTTTGTTACATTTTTTTTTGTCATTCGTTTGTTACTTTTTATTTGTTGAAAGTCCTTAGTTCATTCTTTATGTGTCAATCTTATTTATTGATACTCTTAGCTTAACATTTTCCTTTTAATTTGTTTTTAAAATAAAGTATTTTTATTTTAAAAAAAGTATTAAAAAATTACCTTTCTTTGCAGAATTTTTTGTGTACCGCTATCGTAATGCAATTGGTTTTTCTTACTATTATTTTTTCAGATATTATGTACATTTTAATTCACTTTTAGAAAATATAAGTGGACTTTATATAAATAAATAAAAAGAGCAAAATTAAAAATTAAACGTCACTTTTTGTTGAAAATGCGATACAGTTTATGTTTTTTTCCTACCTAGTTATTAATTCATTCGGGTTGTGGGGGAAATACTTCAATTCAGTAAGTGAAAAAAATCTTTACTTACTGAACTGAAGTATTTCCCATATATTATTCGTATATATATTTATAAAATATTTCTTCATTGCACATAACTGTGTAATATATAGTTTTCATAAATTTTTTGTGAAGGAAAATATTAGCAAACTGAATTTTCATCAATTTGAGGTATTTAATAGAATATAAACTTTGAAAGGTAACTGTTTACATACAATGCTTAGTTCAGAATGATGAGCTGACTATTTTATGTACCTGATCAAGTTTTTAATCAGTGAATTTGTATACCTCGTTTCTCTACTTTGAAAAGTTATATTGTAGAGAATTGTGTAAAACTATTTTGGTAGTTTCTCTCTTTATTAATAAAAATGTTTATGAATATTATGAATTTTATCTTTAAAAATGGTTTAGAAATTTAAAAATGCATATATATGCAATATAAACTCTTATCTATTTTAATGTTTATTATTTTGATACCTTTAAACTCTGGATATACTCAAATGTTTTTCTCATTTGATTTATTAATACAAATAATTACTACTTAAAAAATCGTTTTTAATTATTTTAACTGTAACTAAAAATAGAGGTTTAATCGAATGTATCACAAGAAATATTGATCAAGCAAAGTGGCGCAATATGTAGAAAATAATCCAATCTAGCAACAGTAGAGCAACCCCGAAAAAAAAAAGAAAGAAATTTCTACTTTATCTCACTTTCTAGTTCGATTAGGAATTTTATCGTTTCTCTATATACCATTAACTCGTGACGTCATCTTAGATAGAACTACAGAGTGAAGTAAAATCATTCTTCATTAATGTAATTGGTTTAGATGCGTTTATTCTAAGCTTTAATTCACTTTATTCACTGAAGATCAGAAACGACATTTTCCATTAAAACTGGAGCAAAGAGTTCAGTTACCCCCCCCCCCTTTTTTTTTTCCATTTTTGTTTTACTTCAGTAAATAAGACAGATCGTTTACTGTTTATTTCTGGAATTTTATTTTCCCCCCGATTCCAAATTGAATCATTTTTTAATCTCTTTTCGATGTTTAACTGAGAATTTTTCCAAGAATCATTCGAAAATAGTGGCAGAAGTAGAAAGATAAACGTAATTCTATTGACGGGTCCGTTTCCTTATGCTTGTTACTTAGTGCATCAGAATTGAGATAGAAATTGTTTTTAGGTTATAGAATGTCCACAATCTTACGAATGGCTAAGAGTAGAATTCTGTAAATAATGTTGTGAAAATGATCACATCGTTTTGGAAATGGAATCCCTTTTCTTTGTTCATTAATCTAAATACATTTTATATTCTAAATATGAACGATGTCTATTGATTTACTTTTATATGAATTGAAGGCATTCAGAAAAATAAACTTTAATGATACTATTTTGGATAATTTTTGTGAATTTTCAGTTCAAGTTCTTTTCTGTTAAGACATTGTTTTTACATTTGGGCAATTACGAAAATTTCAGTTCTGTATTCTAAGTTGTAAAAATAAAGACAACTTAGTTTGGATCTTATTAACTTTAAAAAAAAAAACGAGTATAAATTTTAAGTAGTATCGTTAATTAAGTAATTACATAACATAATATGAATTAATATAATATTTTCTGAATTAAAAAAAATCTGTGTTTAATAAAAAAGTGTCTCACTAGATTTGGCATTATTAGGTCTAAATTTTGTAGAAAAAAGTCTGATTGGAATGTAAAATGTTTATCTTTTTTTTTTTTGGATTAAAGATTGTAAATACAGTTCCGTGATTTAAAATCTGAAAAGAAAAAAAAAATGTCAAAATTTTTTTTAGAATGATATAATTTTAAGAAAACTTTATGGATTTTAAACAAAAAAAAATGTTTAAAATGTATTTTAAATGCTTTAAATAAAGTAATTAATTTGGCAAAATAGTAATTTGGGTCTGTTTCGAATTTGGGATTCATTTAAACATTAAATACATTAGTTGCCTCACAAACATTCTTAACATTAAAGAACTTTTCATGATATCAGATTCAAGCATTTTATTCCCTTAAAATTTTAGTTATTACTAAGAAATAGTCTAGATATCTGAATTAAATTTCTTCTGTACATTAATTAATCCTTGTGTACATAATGTTGTAAATTACAGCTATCCACGTTGATTTGTTTGGTTTCAGGAATCTGTAGATTGAAACAATCTATTGTATGGAGAAGATAGAGTCCAATCTACTATGAAGAACCGCTGGGAGAAATGTATAACTTTTAATGGTGATTATGTAGAGTAGTCTTAAGAATAATAAATAAAAATTAAGTTTCCATATCTTTTATGTTTAGTAATAATTAAAATTTTACAATGCTGCGGGTTTCTTCAATCTACGGCTTTCTGGTTCCAAACAAATAAACATTAATAGCTGTAATTTACAATACTGTGTACATACTGATCAATTAATGTGCAGAATAAATTTCATTCAGGTATCTCAATTATTTCTTGGGAATAATTAATATTTTACGATACCTCCCTCGGATTTGATGTTCTTTTCTATGTCGTCACTCTTGTGAAATTGTTTTTTCATATTTTTTGACTGATAAGAATTTAATCATTATTTTGAAGCATAAAATAAATATAAATAGTCTAATACTATTTCCTCTGTTTTTCTGTGTTAATTTATATACTAATTCAAGGGCCTGGGTAAATTGGTTGGAAGAGTCACGAATTCATAAATGAAGAATACCGGGTTCAGATCTCGACCTTTTGAAGACCATTGTGTAGGAAGTTCATGCAAGTTAAAAGTGCTGGTGAGTCCTAAAGTAGGGGCGTACTGAAAATCAGGAGAGTGAAATGGCTGCTCCGGTTTTGTCCACTTATCCTTGGTTATAAATTACGATATGTGTCACCAATGCCCATCGCGTTGCTTCTATCACAATGTAAATAAATAGTCAATTCATCAATCAAGATTTAATTTATTGATTGCAACGCAAATGTCTTTGATTCCCAAAATTCATTATGCTCTTTCTTTATACATCTGCAATTATACACTATCCATAAATCGACTGACTGTGAACATTGCTTTTTGAAGCGGTACAGGGACTATTGGCGACGTACCCCATATTTTTTTAACTACAGTCAAGTGACGATTATGACATTTGAGGTGGAACTTAGCTCTCTTAACTTCCACACAAAACCAACTTTCAGACTTTTAGCCCCGTTTGGTTTAACAAACCTCAAGCACCGCTTAGCGACCTGTCTTTAGTGGACTCGAATCCTTGACCGAAATAACGCCTACCGCGAGCTCATGACCATGACCTCCTAGCTATGGCTAATTCAAATCTCTAAATCTGGCACCGATATTTCAAAAATCTCATTGCTACAACGTGGTGGCAATAGAAACATTGTAAACTTTCCTCCCTTGATCTACAGTGTTCTCTTTTAGAATTCCTAAGTGAATCCATAACACTTAAACCCTAGTTTATCTATAAACTCCCATATTGAAACATTTTTACCCCAAAAGGCAAAATTTATATCCGGAAAAAAATCCCAGAAATTGGAGGTTATTGCCCTCAAAGTGAAGCATTAACACTGCGGAAGTAACAGAGGGGTTGGGGTATCCCCCTCTCCTCGAAAGAAAAGAAAAAGACGTCGAACCCTAAGATGTCGATAAAAAATTTCATATAAGGGTCTCTCAAAAAACCGTTGTTATAACGGTTGCTCTAGTTAGATTCCATTGTTATTTTTTAAGACCTTAAAAAACCATCTGTCCTTCCCTTGTATACCTTCTTGAAGAAAAACTCGAGATCTTTGGGTTCAAGGCCGTACAAGAAAGATTCCTCTTACCAACCAATAGGCGCCCTACTTTGGGAGCAGACTGCTTGGCCTCGACCCTCCTGCCCTCCCCCTTTTGTGTCCCTCCCCCAGTTTCTCTTTCGTTCATTTTCTCTCAGGAGGAATGAACGCTAGAAATAACCGCGAAGATTTTTAGGGGCATCTTTCTCCCTCCCCCTTTTTGTATATTGTATATATATTTTTTACTTCTCTTTCTTTTCCCCCCTAAAAACCCTAGAGTAAATCTTCAGTTAGACGATTTTTTTATCCCGGCTCTCTCTCTCTTTTAAGATAACTGTGCCGTACGGTAAAATTCGGCAGGTTTTTCTTTGTTTGGTTTTTATTAGACTATAGCGTTATGGAGGGGATGGAGCTGTTTTTTCATATTTTTTTCCTCTTGTTGTCGCTTTAAGAGAACACGCCTAAGACGTTTCTTATCTTCTGCTTTTTCCGTGTTAGCTAAGAGGTCATTGCGCCTTAAAAAAAGAAAGAATTCTTTGGAGGGTAAAAATGTAATTTGCTCCCTTCTTATTCCGGGATTTTTAACATCCGTCAGTAAAATGTCTCTTTCTATGGAAGTTTCTCACACCTGTGCTGAATCTCAATGTTCTTTTGAAATGTTTTTGTATTACGACAAAAAGATTTTAAATGGACGGTCACTTTTGTTCATTGGATACGAACTTCTTGACCATCGAAGTACGAATACAGCCCTGATCCTTCTGTTCTCTCCCAAAGAAAGTCGTGTGCAATAATTAGGGGGAAGGAGATCAGAAGCATAGCTGAAGTTTTCAGCGCCCCTCTCCTGTTTGCAAAAATGCAACGGGGAAGAGAAGCAAATGTTTTAAAAATGTATTTAAAATAATTGAAGGGGAAATTTTCATATTTAATTTTTTATTTTAAATAGTTTTGGATATTTAAATTTTTTACAGCTTTTAAGCATATGTTTTCAAGGTTTCGCTAAATTTAATGCCAAAGCAACAAAAATGTTTCTATGTAGGTTTCAAGCTTGTTAAAGTAGTGGAGGGGATAAATTATTGTTTGGGTATATAGAACTAATGCGTACTTCGAATTCAGAAAGAGACAAAAATCATTGGAAAAATATATCCTCATACTGATGGATTAATGGACTGAGAATGCTTTTTATTTTACTTTTTAGTACATTTAAGAATGAAAAACATTTCAGTCTCAAATTTCGCAACATCAATTTGGTGCCCTTGACTGCTGCGTCTGGAAACAGATGTCCTGCCTTGCCCTCCCTCCCCTAGTCACGCCACTGGGGCGAGGGGGGCTTCGCTCCCAAATTCGAGGTGGGCTTCAAAATCCCCACGTGGCTTGGTGTAAAAATTATGGTATCAGTTCAGTTGTCGTTCTCGATATATGATCAATACCTTAACCCAGGTTTTCGCAAATGTCGGGTCGCGATCCTTTCCGGGGTATGAAAATTTTTTTTCTCGGTCCTTCTGCTTCATGATATCGTAATTCATAAAGCGATGCGAAATATCTTCGTTACATTTTTGAATAATTTAAATCTGACTTTAAAAGGTAGCAATGCTAATGTTTGTAAAGTGCAAGAGAAGGTTGTAGTTACTACGTAAAAAATTCCATTTGTGGTCCCGTCTTTCGGCAGCTTACTAATTACTTAGCTTTATACAGCTAACAGAATGATATAATTATATCAATATAATTTAAATTCTTTGCCGGATAAGATTTTACTTGCCATCAAGAAACTTTTGCTATACCTAGAGACTAAGTTTAAGGAATGTTTTTCCTCAATCAACAGCGACAAGGAATGGATAAGAAATCTATTTACATTTATCGTAGAATTCTAGACAGAATTGCCGGTATCAAGCGTTAAGTCCATAATTGAATTGTCGTATGACAATTCACTCAAAGACATATACGAAAAAACAATACTGTCGAATTTTTGGCTGTTGTGTCGTCAAGAGTAACAGTTTTAAGAGAAAAACTGTAAAATTCCTGATTAATTTTGTCATGACCTTTACGTGTGAAGCTAGATTTTCAACACTGGTGTTCCCTAAAAATAAATATCGAAACAGACTGGAAATTAAAGAAAATCTGAGTATTAAGTAAACCGTCTTTTCCTCCATATATGAAATTTTTAGTTAGCATGATACAGCTCTATTGCCTCTTTTTAATGACTTGATGTTATTAAAATTTCCTTTTCTCTATTATTTTTGTAATAATTTCATACAAGCAATTACTTAAATACATGATAATTATATTGGCACCAACCTAATGTCTTATTTTGCCTAAAAATCTCAAAACAGACTATAAGTTGTCAAAGAGTCTCGAAAAATCTTAAAAATTCTTAAGAATCTTAAATTTCTTAAAAAATCTTAAAAACTTTAAGATTGTCGAGTCACTGGAAAAAAAAGTTTGAAAAACATGAAAAAGCCCCGTTTCAAAGACTCTGTTGCAGAGACATATAGTAAGCTATGTTTTCCTAGGAAAACGGAGCCATTATCTGGCGGCCGCGATATTGCAGTAGATGATGTCACCAAAACGTTGTCAATGTAAACCAGATGGCGTTGTTTCCAAAACAGCGTTGAATGTGTATGGAATTAAAACCAACGGGGATGTTACAGTTTCCTAGGAAGATTAATTAAGCGCAATATTGCAACTGTCTGATAACGGCCCTGCTTTTCTAGGAAACCATAGCTCAATAACCTTCGTGTTATTTTTAAGTGCAACGTTAATAGAGAGTCATATCTATTAACGTCGATATGACTCTCTATTGATAACATCTGCTAGGAAGATATGTCAGTTATCTCTTATATATACAGATAAATAAAACATTTTTATAATGTAAAATAGGTGCATACATAAGTTTAAAGCCCGTAAATTATTTTGTTTCTTAAAAAATCGGTCTTAATAGTTAAAAATTAAGGTATTGATAACTTGCTGTACTGTTGTTTAATCTAGAATCTAGTATATATTACCAAATAGCGATTTGAAAGTTGTTAATAATTATCAGAAATTATTTACTTTAAAATGATACACGAAGGAAAATTACGTTAAAATTGTCTGTATACTGATCCCGCTATATTTTAAGAAAATCCTTATTTTGCATTTGAAACACGCCACAACACTAAACTAAACAAATTCTTATTAAGCTTAAAAAATCAAAGTCAATGAAAAAAGAAAGTAAAAAAAATTAATACACAATATATGTTACGACAGTTATAATTTATTTTTTAAATATATTGCCTGAATTAAATGATTCAAATTTTGGAAACCTGACGAAATTTTTATTGTTTCTAGAAATTCTATTTATATTTTTAGTATGGAAATTTTATCTCAGATTTGTGCAATTTTTCTATTTCCTTAAATTTTGTAAAACACATTGATCAAATAAACGTGAAAAAAATATTAAACAGTTAAAATTATGTTAAACCGTTCATATTTTAAAGAATAATTTGTTTTAAACTTCAATTTTAATGCGTCCTGCTGTAATTATTACTTTAGATACTGGGACTCATAGAAAGAAAAAAAAATCTATAGCTGTACAATCGCTTGATCATATTTAAATGAAAGAAGGTACGCGCATCACAGCTGTATGCTTTTTTTTTTCCCGAAGAGGGAATTCTGAAAATAGGTCACGAACCCTTGCAGAGGGGGAAGAAATTTTAAAGCAGTTCATGGCCTATAGATGGCGGTATAGGTACAAGTATTCGTACCATAGAAAATATATATTATGTGTATATGTTTAATATATTACCTTTTCTAAAATAATGAAGCATAATTTTTCTAAATAAAAAATTAGTATTTCGAATGATTTATAATGTGAATAATAAGCGTAATAACATACAAATTTCTTCCATAACTTAAACTATTTATTAAATTTTAATTGAATCATTATGAACAAAAATATTTTGAGTCATAAAAACAAAAATATATAAATAAAAAATAAATTAGAATATTATTAATAATATTCTAATTTACCAAATGCAGATGAATCATTATCTTTTATATATGTATATGAACAAAATTAAATAATTAATGACGACCGGTAGTTTCCATGAAAAAAAATTGACTGATTACCTTTAATTTGCTAATTAACCTTAAATTTTGTTAACTAAGAGGAAAAGTAAATTAACATTAGATGCTAAATCAGTTCTAAGTATTTTAAACATTCTTGAAAAAAAAATTTTTTTTAAAGTATTTTCCAAAAGAAATTTTTTCTGATTTCTTTGCCGTTTTTGCTTAACACGTATTTCGAAACATTTTACGTAAAATTTGTGTTTATAAAATCATATAATTTAATTTAATTTCCATAAGTTGATGCAGCATATAATGTTTCTGATATGTCTGTTTTTTGAATAAGCTCAGATATGGATAAAGGATTTTTGTAATAAATTATTCCTAATGTCTGTCGATCTCGTCATCATATTTCTACTGTTAAAATTATCATTTTACAATGACTTAAAACAAATGAAATTGAATAATACTGTATACAGGAATTAATAAGAAATTATCTACTTAAGAAGTAGTATTCCTTCAAAATGTTCTGTTTTTTTAAATTTTATTTTGAAATTTAATTATAAAGTTAAAAATTAATAGACAGATTGATCCTATTAACAAGTGGTAATCGAGGTTCGTAGTTATTAATACGCAGGTTAAATGAACAGTGGGTTACAGTATTAAAATAAATTAAACAAAAATTCAACAGAAATTTGTCAAGATTGATGTTTTCTGCTGTCCTGACCTTTTTCTGGCCATTCCTTAACGAACGAACTTTATCCTCACTAACGAAACTAACTAACGAATAAAAACTAACTACTAAACTAACGAATTTTATCCTCATTTTTAACCATCCACTTATTGTAGACTCAGGTAGATTAAGTTCTCTGGCAATATCTGTTTGTCTTACCCCTTTTCGAATTCGTTCCACAACATTGAGTATTTCCTCGAGATCGTATAAGTATTTTGTTTACGTTTAGATTCTTACGACATTATTTTTAATAACAATACTCACTCCATAATCCAACACTTTGCCTTTCTGGCCCTGCCAGTAAATCGGTGTTTCTACTGAGGCAGACAAGTCAACAGAATAAATTCGAAAATAATTTTATGCCTTCTACTTCAATGGAATTTTGTAGGCTATAAATAAAAAACATTGTATTTTTTGCAGTTTTAGTTATTTTATACGTTCGACCCTTCATTTAAGTGTAGTAAATTTTATATAATAATGCATTACTTTTATTGTTTACATGCGTTATTGTTTGCGATTTTCCGGTATTCTGGTGTTTTCGGTTATCTGATGGTGCTCTAATCCGATATTTGCTGAATTAACGCGATAGTTTTTTATTTTATTAATCACTTATAGAAATCTGTATAACTCTTAAAATTTGACTTGTAAGAAACGGTTGAGTCAATAGCTAATCTCATTGACCGCAAGATCTTGAAAAGAATCTCTTAAAAAAATTCAAACTGGAACTTTTCACTTTCTGTGAAAAGTCGTGACGAAATCCAAACAAAAGATCAATCTGAATTTCACAAGAAGAAAAATAAGAATTATAACACCACAATGTGTAACAAAAGTGATATATCGATGGAGCTATAGTAAAACTGGAGTTAAAGCAGATTCGTATGTTACTGAGCCGAATGTTAACAGGATCGGATGCGTTTTCTGAATATTAATTAGCAAGGGAGAAAATAATTTCCAATTGTTGGATTTGTTTTAATTTTTAACTTGAAGCAAATATGCATAATTGGTTAGTTATGTTTATACGCATTAAAAAAGTAGAAATAGATGAATACATTTCTCAATATATAACAAGGGTCGACCAGCCCTACTGCCCTTGGAAACCACATTTTAGAAATGAATATTTGAAAGGGCTTTTTATTTAGTGTGTTGTGATGGAAATAGTAAAATTTCCCCTGATTATGTTTCATTTTTTTCTCAAAATATTATTTTGCGAAGTTTTCTTCAACACAAGACGGGAGTTCAACTAACGGATGGAGTTTTAGAAATCGGTTCCTGAGCACACAAAAATATCCTAAAACTGAAGAGTGTGTTCTGAAACTAATCTCAGTTTTGTGGTACTTTTTTCATATTGTTGGAAATATTTGTATTCAATGCTTAAATTAATTAAAAATAAGCATTGATCTTTTTTAAATGATCTACGATTAACTGAGCGTATGGGAACTGTCTTAAAAAGTCATCCACCAAGCTTTTGATTCCTAACTGCTTATATGGGTAATATTCGTAAAACATTCACAAGTGAATCTACGAATCGAAAGTTTTTCTGTACAGAATTGTTTGATATAAGGATTACAATATTTTTATTTTGTTTATGTTTTTGAATAGTATTTTTAAGTTTCTGAAGTAACAAGATATATATATATATATAAACCTTTTGGTCATTGATTGGCTCAGGTTTACTAATAACTTTATAAAAAATTAATTAATTAGTTACTTTTGGATATTGAGTAATTTTAGATTACCATATTTCATACATTTATTTTATTTGCATAAGAAACACATTACCCACCTGAAAGAGCCGCTCGTGAGCCACGCTATGCCCATCCCTGTTATATAAATCATTTAAATTTGCTTTACATTGTACATAAAATTGGCATGTAAAACTACATATGTAATGATCATTGGTTCATTTATCTCTGCTTAATTTACCTATTGTGTTGTAAATAGAAACCTTGAGAAATGATGCAAATAATTTTAGAAAGAATTATATACTAAGCATTTTAGTAATAATATTTATTTAAATTTTCTATTAAATTTTAATATAATACTACGGAATTCCTTTCCCTGGATCATTTAAATAATTACTTTTATTACTAAAAGCAATTCAAAAGGTGTACGGACGTTCTTTGTATTCTAGGGGTGTCAAACTCATTTCAAGCCGCAAGTCAATTCAAACAAGTAAAAGTCATACAGGCTGTATTGCTCCAGATAAGGAGTTTTTCTTCATTCTAGTGACAGATTAACTGCTCAAATAAATAAACTTATTTTTCTCGTTCTCTGAAAGTAGAATTTTAATGTTACGCACACCAAACGACACAGTAGTAGACTAATGGTGTGGTAGGCATTCAATTACTATCGGCTGATAAAATATTTCTTACTTTTGGTGGGAGAAACCATCGGAGATTCTACACGACTACTAATATTTCATTGGCCAATGGTGTGTTCATTATCATTTAGCATTTATACTTAGAAATTTCAAAAATACTACTACTATATTTTTGTTACATGCAGTTATGTTGATTGGGCCGTAAAGATATTGTTAAGGGTCTCATGTGGCCTGAGGGACACGAGTTTGACATGCTTGCTGTATTCTATTGATTTAAAAAATATGATTTTTGAGAAATATCCCTTAAGCTTTTTGAAACTTCCTTAAATAATTTGAAGAATAAAATTTAATTCAATTAAATAAGTAAATACCTATTAATTAATTTCGTTTTAAGGTACAGAGTTTATTGAAAAGTATCATAATATTAACCTCCCCCGACATGGTTAATGATATTTGTAATGAAGTTCTCGCGTGCATTTTCCTTCAACTAACACTGAGGGGTTGACTTCAACGAACATTGAGGTAACATATGATATTAATTTTTTGAGAACATATTCTTGTAAATTAATCATGTGTTTGTCTTAAACAAGGTTAGAAATATTGAAGTGTAGTGTATAAGATAGATTAAACAGAGCATTTTACAGTGAGATACCAAATTAATGGAGACAGTCACTTATTTTCATAATTTGACCCTTTAAGAACGTTTAGAACAATCATAAAGGATTCAAAAGATGCGAGACTGTATTTTATATGTAAATTAATTTAATTTCATGTAAATGCTTATTTATTTTTAATATATATCAATATATATGAAATAATAATGTTTTCGTAGATTTATAGAGATTATCTCTCCTTTCAGGATATCATTTGAACCATTTAATGGTTCAATTGATAATTTCGCATCAAGATCCCACTTCAACAATTAACCAATAAGAGCCTTTTTTTTTTCGAGGGGAAAACATTAAAATTTCTCGTATATTCTTATTTTATTAATCTGTAGTTATAAGTTGAAGTGCAGTTCTTTCTTCACGGAACAAATCCGTGAGAAAAACGTTTATCTTGCTGACACATCTTCAACAAAGAAGATGGCAGATTTATAACAGTTTTTTCTAAATCACTTGTTTTACAAAATAAAGGTTGATTTGGATTAAAGTGTAACGCTTTTTCTCCAAAACTAAAAGGAAGTTGTAGCAAGTAAAGGATAGCAACGCCTCTTTCTGACAAAATAATCAGAATTGTTTGTTAAGAAAATAGAAAGTGCTACAAGAGTAACCCAATTGATTTAGGAAGCTGAGTTTGCTAATTCGAAAGAACCATCCAAAGACGTTAATAGGGAAAAAAAGATGTCAGGGTATTGTCCTATAAGAAAACAAAACTTATCGAGGCAATGAAGATAAAATTTTGCCTGGGCTCGAAAGCATCACCACTTGAAGGTTTAAGACAGAAATAAAGTAAGTTATTAAGATAATAGGTATTTTTCATTTTGTTTTTGACTACTTTTTTAAGCATTGACAATTTTACTTCGCATTTTTAATTTTGTTTCCTAGAAGAGTCCATCTCTGAAATTTTGGGCTCATAAAAATACATATGTTCGGCGGCACCCTATGGAATACTTTCACTCTGATTGCGCTGTTAAAAAGGTAATTCTTCCAGTCCAAGTTTTTGTTTCGTCTGCAATCAGTTCCAAGGGATTTGAATGGATTCATATTGTGCAAGGAATTATAAGGCAATTTACCAATACACAGAAGTATTATGAACTCCCTGAGTTCACAATACTTCTGAACTCAAGTGAGTTTCGAGAAAGGTTTTCAAATGCTGAATATTTTATTTTTCTGCTTGATTCAACGTCTTGCCATAAAGCATGAAATTATACAACCTTCTTAGTAGACAAATGTATCCCTGTCCAGGCAATTCTCGAAAAATGAATCTGATTGAAAATTTTTGAGAAATCCAATGCGTAAAACTGCGAAAGAAACGACAACAATTTAACGTCAATTAGTAGAAAACCTAATAAATGGGGCAGCACAAATCCTGTATTAAGAATGAAAAACCAAAGTATAGAAACCATATCAAAGTACATTAAAGTTTTGACTGCGCTTAAAGAAATGTGACCAAATATATTAATGTATTACGTTATTAATTCTTTATTAAGGCATATTAACTTTTTTACTGTTTCTATTGTATTTTTTTTAAGCTGAATGTAACTTAGACATAATTTAGCGGAACTACGTTGAACTGTATAAAGATCTTTTTACAAATTTTATTACTAATATATCAGTTCATGATTTCTTACTATTGCCTACATTAATTTTGCAACTCATTGTAATAAGAGAGGAGGCAGTAAGAGAGAGATATTGCAAGTTTGACTCAACGATTAATGTAAAGTGATCATCGGTGTGTGTGTTGTGGAATGGATAGGTAGTCGAATCCAGCTTACATGTTTAGTACTGACTAGGTTCTGATTAATCAGTGGTAAAATACAGTAGCGTTTCATAATATTAATCTTTCGTAGGGGACGCGGGAGAGTCACAATTGTGTTAAATATCTTAATTTGGGATTATTCTTAGGCGAGGATAATAAATTGAGTTTTATTAGATTAACTTGCTGGCTTATTTTAGCTGACTCTTGCCTAAGTGAACTCGATTAATTTGTGATTGCTCACTTATGCGCTAGTAGCAAGACGGGGGCGTCACAGATTTATTTTTGGTCTTAGAAATTGTATTTGTTGTAGAATATTTTAGAAACGCGTTGTGACATAATCCTATTACTCATTTCTCTGTCATCTTAAATGCTACTCGAGTCACCAATCTAAATTTCAAGTTAAATTCAAGCACAGATAAAGTTGTTAAAATGTCAATAACGTTTCAAAACAGAGTTTATTAAATCTCTGATAAAGGAATTGCTTTCCACCAGTTTCAAGTTCCTGGCATCGAGTACTAAAAACTTCCGTAAAATAGGAAAGAATACGCTTATCGGAATACGATACGAGTACATCTTCCGAATTTCACTCATCCAAACAGCGTTGAGTCATAGTCTTCACAAATTATTTAGACACGCAAGAAATCTCCCGCGCACTTCACACTAGCACTCTTCCTATTATCATAACCTTCTTTCTATTCAATTCTCTATCGCTTTTATATGACCTGATTTTATCTTTTAATCCCACTTCTAAGTTTACTTTATTTGTATGACCACGTTTCATTTGACAGGAAAGAGCTTGCAAACTTAAATTTGAAGTCAGACAGAACCCCCAGATGTTAGTGAAGAGAAGTTTCGCGAATAGCTCATGTTAAAGCGTCCTTTAGCAATCAGTTTTATGATCTTTTCTTATATATCATTATTATAAATAATATATTAAAATAAGGACATTATTATAATTTTATAACTGGTTCTCACTCGCATTTCTCTTTAATTAATCACTGATTACTTTACTACGATGTTTGATACGAAAATCTTATCCGGTGAATGAACCGTGAAATATGTTACTTAGTTTATATATTTACTTTATAAGAATAAATGTAGTGTATATGAGAGAGAAGGGCATGAAGGAATTAGAGAGATTTATAGGAACACTCTACTGGTTTGAGAAACTATGATTTGATATACTGAACATGTGTACTTGACTAGGATCGTGTCACTAGAAGTCTTCTTGAATCGGATCCAGTGATTGGTGCAGATTTATTGTCTGTTTATAGTTACTGATATTAGCTTCATTATAAATTTTGATTAAGAAACGCGATTATGTAACTCTACCTTATAAATCTAGTTGATATCGGTTAGTCAAGATTGAATAAATTGGCATAGATTTTTGGTTATTATTATTGCGTCCATTTCTCACAACGAAGATAATTTGTTGCAAACTTCGATTTATGTTTTTGATATGTGTCTCACAATTGTGTTTAGAAATCATTTTTTAATTATTTTTTTAAGT
Source organism: Nephila pilipes (assembly GCA_019974015.1). NCBI lineage: Eukaryota > Metazoa > Arthropoda > Arachnida > Araneae > Nephilidae > Nephila > Nephila pilipes. The sequence goes on from BMAW01045577.1 coordinate 629,171, forward strand.
GTTTCTGGAAGGTTCTACAAAATATTTTCGTGAATTTTATTCTTTTTATTGAATAAGGTGAACATTATAATAGTGACTTATTAATGCTACGTTGCTAGAATTCAACAGGGGGAAAATGTTAATAAAAACTATTTTAACAAAAAAAAGCAGTCGTATTTCAATGAAAGGGATTTAATAGTATTTAGCTAATTAAAGTGGACATAATTTACCAATAACTTTGATGCTTATTTATTTGATGTTATGTGAAGTGTTTTTTAAAAATGCTTACTTAAAAATAGACTTTAAATGTAATATCTAGAACAGTAACGAAATGGATGCCTTATAATTCATTAGATAATTCCTTATAATTATTCCTACTGACCCTCTTAAATCAAGCACTTTTTGGGCAGCTATTGCTGTCTATTTTCTTTTATAATATGATTATAAAGTAATAGAGTGGGATTCTGTACCCAAACAGCCATGGTCGCGCTTTCGTGGCCGGCGTTGTTTCACTCGAGTCGGGAATTCGAGTCCTGATTCCTCTAAAAAATTTCTCGTTTAGGGAGACTGAGGCACATTGAATTTTTCGGAGCTCAATGTCCTGCCGTTGGAATAAGAGAAATATTGGAGAGTGGAGTGCCAACTTAGGTGTCATCCTCGTCACTTGACTGTGGTTCAAAATTATGAGATATGGTGCCAATAGCCCTCGTGCTTCTTCTAAATCAGTTAAGCTGAAATGTACCGGGTTTGAGTAGCCAATCCCCTTTTCTGTAGCTTTTAGGCTTTGAGCGCTAATTACTAGCTAGTGTCCAAGCTGAGAACTAGCCCGACGCTGGACCCTCAGTTAATTTTCCAAGCGAACTTTGTACTCTTTTATCGATTCCTGAGGAATGAAAGGCTGAATTGACCCATGATCGCTTATCCAAGCCGAAACCACCTGGAATCGAACTTGAGTCGGATTTGTTAACCATTGCACTACCGCACTGTTTCTAAGTGTGATACTACTAATAAGTTAATCAATGAGATTGACATAATAGTATTTTAATCAACCAGATCAAATATAACTTATCAACAACTTTGATGCTTTATTAATTTGAAGTGTAACGAGAAGTATTTTTAATGCTTATGTAAATATGTAAAAAAAAATTACGAAAGGTCTATCGTCATAGACCTAGTGTTCAATCTCAAATTATGAATCCTTTAAGAACTTATTGCCTACTTTTTTTTCTTTCATGAAAGACTAGATACATCAGAGATGTTCCTAAAGACCCCCTCCCCTCGCAAGAAATAAATGCTAAAACTAAAGGTCTAATTTTAATAAGAAATGGTCAAGACATTTGTAAATTTCTTAAATACTCGCCAGAAATCATGCAGAAATGTTCCACCACAAATATTGGTTCGACTTTCGATGAAAAAGTCATCGGCAAATTTCATCAAATCCTACGCTCGCAACAGATGTGAAACTTGAAACAAAATATCATATCTTTCAGCTTCGAATCCTTTCATAACTCACGTCCAAATTCCTAAGAACTTTTAGTTCCACCCATTCATTTCAACATCCATAAATAGAAACACCTGCCTTATGCTGGAGTCAGAAAGATGTCGAATTTCTTCTTGATTTATATATTTCCACTGACAAATGATCTCTTATGTGCTCTTATATTATTTTACTCCTCAAGCCTCCTCCGAGGCTGTTTGTTAAGGCCATACAATATGTTCACAGGGATGAGCCAATAGCCTTATTCTTGATGGTGAATGCATTATCTTATTTACAAAAGGAACGGGACGTTAGGTTACTTAGATATTTATAAACACCTGATAGACCCCATCGATTATTTGGGGTGGATTTGACGTTAATAACTAGATCGTCTGTAGGGAAGAGCCTGGGTTCTCCACCACCCCTCTGCTTATTTCTTGTGCTATATATCAAGGATAATTTGTTGGATGATTGTTATTATTGACGATGACGTTCGATGGTTTTTGATGTGGTAAGGACTATTGATAGGCTGCGGTCATTAAAAGGACATATTTCACGATGCTGGTTTTTCCGTTCGCGGTTCGCAGTTATTGATGGTAATGATGGCTTATTGCAGGTTTGGGGATGTTAAAAGCTTTCGAAAAATAATAAACTATTCTGGGTTTTATTAATATTAATGCGAAGGATAGTGAGGACTTTAGACAGGGAATTTAATGTTTTAGTGTTGTAAATCGATTTGAAACAGCTTGGTGTGAATTCATTGATTTAAAAATGAATGAGAAGGGGTATTTGTTTATTTCATAAATAAAGATAGCGAAAACGAAATTTAAAAGCTGTTAGTAAAATACGATACAAGTGATATTTAAAAAAAATAACCAATGAATTATGTATTTGATGTATAAAAGGAAAGGACGTCGAATTGGTTTTATGTTTTTATGTCGACTTTTTAACTAGGAATAAGATAATATTGAAATAACTGTCAGCAACAATTTTACTTTTTACGAAGAGCATTTTAAAGAAAACTTTTTTTAAATGTGTTTTTCAAATATTAATTATGAAATAAATTCATGTATATACAATAATTTCTACTGTACTATCCATGATAATAGAGTACATACGATTACTGTTAATAAAGATAATAACGATTGCGGTGACTGAAATTTTAAAGAAATTGATGATATGGAGTCAAACACGCCTTTTATGCATATTTATTTTTTCGCTAAAAATGATGCCTAAATGGTTAATTATTTTCATTTCCTTGAGTTGTATTTCAAAGAAATTTAACTTATATCAATTATCTGATAACAAAAATATTACTTTTCTAACTAATGGATAATACTCAAAAATGTGCTGTTTAATTTATCTATAAATATTGAGATCTCAATCACAGTAGTTTTAATTGTAATTTTATTTCTTCCACGGATGAGACATTCGTGACCAGTCCTGGGTTCATTCTCATTGACTAAGAAACAGTTTTCTTAATACTTAGTAAATAATTTTTAAAAATGCTTTGAAAATCAGAGCAAAAGCATTTCATTAAGGTCGTAACTAAATGTATATAACAATGATAAAAAAAAAAAAAAAAAAAAAAAAAAAAAAAAAAAATTTTTTTAAAAATTAAAAAAAAAATTTTTTAATAAAAAAATTTTATTATTTTAAAAAAAAAAAAAAAAAAAAAAAAAAAAAAAACTATTTTTTGTAGAATTTGGAAACAAATGTTTGGTATATTCACTGTTTATTATTTTTAAATAACACAATTAAAATATTTTTGCGAAAATGCGTAGATCTTCGTGCTGAAATATTTTCAAATTATTCTACTATAATCTTCCTTTTATTCATTCAGTTTCCATGTTAAGTAATAGAAACTTAAGAACACTTGTTATTGTTACGTTTTATAAGTAATTTTTTTCAGTTACATTATTCAAAACTCAGAGTTCATGAAATTGCTTGTCTCAAGGTACTTTCAGATAGTAAAATTACAAACGAAAGGGTATCGTTAAGTCTTAATTGTTACTAAGGAATAACTGAGATAGTTGGATAAAATTGATTCTGTATATTAAAAGATCCTTATGTGCATAACGTTGCAAATTACTATTCACGTAGATATGTTTGATTTCAGGAAGCCGTAGATTGAAGCAACCCGCAATAACGTAAAGTTTTAATTGTTATCTGGAATATCGTGAAGTTTTAATGATTACTAAAAATAATCGAGATAGAAATTTAATTTTCATTCATTATTCTTAAGACTTCTCTACACAGTCACATTCCAGAGTTATACATCTCCTAGATTTTCTTCACCTTTCGAAAACCTTTATTGTAAAATTCAGCAGTCTGAATTCTTATCTTCTCCATACTGTGAGTTACTTTGATCTCCGGCTTCCTGAAATCAAATGAATTAATATTAGAAGCAATAATTTACAGCATTCTGCACATAAGGATCATTTAATATGTAGAATAAATTTTATCCAGATATCTCTGTTACTGTTAGTAATAAATAAACATCTACTATACCACTCCATATATTCCGTAAAATCTAAATTTTTAGCAGTTTAAAATCTTATATAGCAGACGTATCTTTACAAAACATGTCGTATTTTAAAGTATATAAGGATTTTTTTTGCCAAATGTAGAATATTTTCAGATGACTACATTCTACGAATGTCTAATCTTTATAATCACAGACCGAGGCCCAATGGCCGTGTAACAGATGAAAGTTATGAGGAATTTAAAGGATCCTATGATGAATAAACGGTAAGACCTTTTTCTTAGCGTTTCTTCACTTTCCGGAGGCCTTTATTGTAGAACTTAGAAGAACTGCATCTTTTCTGTACTTCAGGGTACTTCCGGAAATCAAACAAATCAACGTCAGTAACTGTAATTTATAACATTAAATACATAAGTATCAATTAATACGCAGAATAAATTTTATCCAGATATCTCTGTTATTTCTTGGTAATGATTGAAACTTTACGATAATTTATGAGGGCAAATATGAATGAATATACAAGGAAAAAAACGTCCCTCCCTCCATGTATTTGCTATCAGATATCAGTATTGCCGATGATCAATATTGAATAAAATGGTGCTATACACACAATATTTCTTACGAAATTCTCTAAAAGGATTAGCAGTTATTAAACAAAATATTTTTTTTTCTCAAGTTTTATATTTCTCGCAGCTTTGTTGTTGTTTTCAAAACTCTATTGTTCTGACATGTGTAAAATAGAATGATATTTTGCTGTACATGTTATCGATGAAACAAATATGCATTTACAAATAATTAAATGGCATAAGCAGCTAATTTCAATTCGATTTTCTTTAATATTTTCCCTATTTGAAGCGGAATCAGCATCTGGCTAAAATCCACTAATTTCGAAACACCAATGCGCAGGTCACACAAGTGAATAATCCATAAAACTTTGGAAACATATAAAAGAATTAACATCCTAAAAGACATCCTAGATAATGATAACAAAATAGATTGTTAATGTTTACATATAATTAGAGATATTACTTATAAATAAATATAATATCAAAAATAATAGTACTGAATTTTGTATTTTAAGTTTTCTGAATGATTTGTACCTTTAACCATTTATGAGTGAGCAGTGAAATATTATTAATATCAAGTTTATTTCTTTTAGATTACTTTCAAAATGAAATTTATATTGGAATATATTTAGAGACGAGGAACAATGTATTTAAAAAATTAGAGAGGAATGAAAATTTTAAATAATTTTATAAAAAAGTAAATTCTTTGCGTGAAAATTAGATATTTGTTTCTATATATTATAGAATTCAATTTTTCTTCCCATTTGTTGTGACTTTAAGCTAATAAACTAATTCTGCTGTATTTATGTCTGAAATTATTATATTCATTATTAGAATGTTTTTATTGTAATGTTGCAATCACTGAGACAATCTTTCTTGGTCTTATGATGGGGTTTTCTCGCGTATTTCCTTGAAGATTAATATTATAATTATTTACTAAACTATAGCTGATGTATATGCGAGTTAGTAGTAGTACTTGCAAGGAGGGCCCGACTCACTAACCGTATTCATATCGTCTTTTATATCGAATCCAACTAATATCTCCCTTCTAATCAACACAATCATGTTTTTATCTTCAAATATTTCACCTCCAGTCTCTCACTTATCACTAACCTTTATTATTGAATCCTCCGCAGTTTTATACATGTTATCTCATCAATGCTAATCACACTTCACTTCATTTTTTTTATATTTAATTTACATAAATCACGGTTCATTTACGAAAATATATTCTCGAATCAATTAAAATCGTATGAAAGCCCAAAGTGTTAGTTGAAGGAAATGAACTTGTTGCTGTATGAATCAGTATCCTAGCGTCTGCCTGTTGGATGATTTTTGCGGATGGTTATCTTTAACCCCATTAACTGCGATTTTTTTTTTTAAATTTTTGGCCTGATAAGTTATATATATGCACTAAAAGTTGTGTAACAGTATAATTATATTCTATCTATGTTTTGTTTTTAAAATATTTGATATTTTTGAAAAAGTCCCAAATGGGGATTGTGGCAGGTTGCATGAAAGAAAACTAATAAGAAATTATTTTTTATTATATGTGTTATCTTATACATACAAAAATAGCTGTTATTTATGCCATTTTTCCATACAGCTCTCATGTAACCCGAAGTTACATTTACTACATTTGCTTACATTTGTTTTGAACACTGCGCATTTTCTTTGTTTTCCTTCAAGAGTTATTTCTAAATAATACGCTATTGGGTCCGCCCTCATCCTTTCGGATTGAAGCTTACTTTTGTAGAGAAGGTCTGCCATGATTTTTAGGATTAGAAGCACACGCTCGTTGCAAATATGCTCGGGCGATATTTCGTCGAAATTCCAATAATGGCATGACTTTGTTAACATGGTAACAAATGTACATTGGCGTTTACAACTGTTGTGTCCGTTATGTTTGTAAAAATAGTAAAATACAACTTTTTCCCACGAATTTTTATCCTGTGTTTGTTAACATTCTAGTCCAGTTTGTCAACACCTCCCATAAACTTATTATAGTTACTTATGTAATAGGGTTGTTCTATTTTGATTTGTTTTTCTCAGATTTGAACAATCATCGTCACTTTGAAAGAAATTAGGGTCATTCATAGTGTCCCCTAATTCAGCAAGCGTTAAAAAGTCTCTAGTACCCATCTCTCATCAAATAAAAATAATCTCTATAAGAGAGAAAAAAAAAACTTGATATCAGCCACAACCCCCAAATAGGTATCGTTATAAAATGAACAATAAAATCATTTCAATGAAAAACAAAAAACGGAGTAAGTAACTGATCGTTTAGTATAACCTCTAAATTACTTATTTATCTTCAGTGTTTCATTATATTATAAAAATCAAACCAAAAATATAATGCTTCAAATATGACTATTCTGTTCCGTTCAACTTACAGGCAAATTTCAAATTTCTTTGCTTGTTGTAAAGAAACGAAGCACAGAGCACACACATTCTGCTACGCACAATATTGACTGATATATATAAAACGTAACTAAACTGTCAGGCGTACCAAATTTATTTTTGGCGCCGAGTGGCGTGCGTAAAATTCCAAAATCCCCAAATGGGGATTGTGGAACTAATGAGTTAAGAAGTTCTACAGTATTTCAAAATAACTGCATGCTATTTAATATTTTGGAGGGTAAAAAACATGTTTCTATTCTTTTTCACTTCTATCTCTATTGTGAGGCACTCGCACAAAACCAGATTCACAGTTAGATACATATTTGACATCGTTATTTTTCAGTATTATTCTTTCTAATTTGATCCGTTTTTAGAACATCCTACATCACTTTAAAATCAGAGACAAAAACCACAACGTCCTTTTGCAATTTTTCCATTTCATTTCGCTTCTTCTCTTTCCTCATCTGAAGATCTCCTCCTTTTATGTTAATGCTCCTGCGCCAAATGATGTGTGGCGCGTCGCCTCTTCTGTTACGTTTATCCATCTAGTCGTGTACCTATCAACATAATCAAAAATCCTAACCCATCTGCATAACCAGAACCTAACCTATCAACATAATCAAAACTAACTCGGGAATTCCTTCTTTCGGAATGGAATTTGATATGAATCAAAACCGCCTTCTTCTTCTTCTTTTGGTCAGGTCAGAGAGAAAAAGACATATTTTTGCATGAAAATCAGACACCGTCTCAAAGACACACGTGTTCTTGCAATCAAAATGCAAATAATTTTTACGTTTTACTCTCCCCTCCCCACCCCCACCATCTCGGAATCGAATTCTCATGATGTCATAAATAATGCATTCATTTAACGCGAAGTGCCTTCGTTTCTTTTATTTTATTTTCATTCCATCTGTACTTTTGCGGGATCCTGGAACTTGTTGATGCATTTTGTCTCTCTTCAACAATGCCCCCTCCCCCTCCCCAAAAAATTTATGTATATAAAAAGGAAATGACGTGGATGTAAATAAATGAATAAAGTGGAAACTGGTTTGTACCGATCGACTCCCTCCCCATGCAAACTTTGTGCCATCGTTTTTCCACCTTGTGCCTGGCAATTGGCTGAGTTTTTTTCTTTCCAGATTGTATTTGCATCCACCAAGAATCGTGACGTGTCTCATTTTCCAAGTAGGAAAAAATCGAGTTTTAAACGTGCAGTCTTTCATCTGGTTCTGTTAAAAAAAAATGTAATATTTGAGAAGTTTAAACTCGCGAGTGAAAGCGACAGTTTCGTTTTTGTAATTTTTGGATAGTGATATTTGTGGTATTTTGAACGACACCTGAATGTAGATTTGAAATTTAAAAATGACAAGAAACATTAAAAACTACGTCTTTGTACCATCTTGAATTCATGAACGCAAGGTTAATTCCATGGAATGCCTAATTTCGGATTTCTAATGACCTTCTTGGATTTATATTAGCAATCGAATTTTTTTACCGAAACTAAATGCATCTGATAGATTTCACCATCTTGAGTTCTAAAACGTATTGTAACAACTAAGCCGTAGCTCTGGGCGGTTTTTTTTTTACAAAAGTCTTTCTCTAGCAACCAGTATTAGTACAAAAAAAAAATAATGAACCTGACAAGAAAATTTTAAAAAATGCGCCCTGAATTTTGGCTAAATTGTTTTATTTTACATCAAGATAATATGCTCCTTCTCACACATCACTCTCTTTGAGACAGTTTTTGGTTAAAAAGTTGATTTCAATTCAGAATCATCCTCCATATTCCCTGCTTTAGCAATCGTATTTCCCCAAAAAAAATTTTAAAAAATCCGTTTTGCGTCGTTGGCGGTTGTTAAGAAGATAACGTCACAACTTTTTAAATAGTTTTCAGAAAATGAATGCTTTGGATTCAAGGAAAATAAAAGCGATGCGATTTGTAAAAGTCAATTATAAATACATTGATGGACATAAGCAATAGATTTACCAAAAATTGTAAATGTATATCCATTTTCGAGCCAGTCTCGTTACTTTAGAGACAGATTTCTGTTTCATTACATCTGAATTTTTCCTTAGTAATAAATATAAATGATGAATCACATTTTAAAGCAAATATTGTAATTCATTATTTGCTTTAATTTTGGGAACATAAAAATGCTCTCTCATTTAAAATTAGTTCTGGATATGTGTAAATGGCGATTATTTTCTTAAGGAGATATAAATTTAGATGGTTTTCTTTTATTAAGAAAATGTGAGATAGGATTTCTTCATTATTCAATTATATAAGCATCTAAGTCTAACTAAATAGTTAATAAGTTCAAAACTCCTATTGAAAATACGGAAGAGAAGGGCAACGTACTTTATTATCTGTCAAAGAATATGAAAGACCGCCCTTTCTCTCTCGAATTCCTCTTAACTCAGTGAATCCTTTTCTATGATTTTATAATATTTTCTTAGCTTACCAAATCTCTCATTCAGATTCAAGTTTTTCTCGATCATAGCAGATTTGACTCCTATTATTTTGATTTGAAGTTATTTCCCACCACTATCAATACAAACGATTAATTACGATGATTCACTCAAATCTGCAACATCTATCAGCTTGTCCTTCTCTCTCTCCCTTCTCTTCCCTGTCAATTCTGTTTTGCTTATGCATCACTACCTTTAATTCAGTTCACTACACTTTTATCTTCATCTAATTTATCTAATGACGTTTTATTTGATTTGCAACGAGTTGTAATTCTATGCTATTCAAATTACTAAATGGTGTCCAAGGTTATTGAAGAGAAAATAGCAAATAGTCCAACATCCCAATGTTAATAATTTTATCAGAACGAAACAAGCATCGCTCTCATCGGTCTAAGAAAAAAATATTGAAAGGCTACATGATTGATCAATTCATATATTTTATACGAAGATATGACCAATATAATTATACCTATATGATCCTGAAACCCAAATACGAATATGTTGTGTAATTAGTTTCGATGTTGTTATGATTCGATAATGATATCGAACATTTAGTAATTTGATGTAATTGCTTCTTATGCCATGGACCCGTGTGTTGACTAGGTATGACAGAATAGTCCCACTGTAGCTCATGCATGGCGTAAGAGGAGACTAAAAGGGGTACCCAGCATCTGGGAGTATAGCTGAACACCCTGCCACTGGAGATTATATCAGGGAACTTCAGGGACTTACCTTCTTTAGGAAAGCACGGGCATTGAGGACCTCGAGGGACCCAGTGATCTTTTTCTTTCCCACGTGGTTTACTGACTTTGATAAACACGGGGGATGCTCCTCCGGGTTATCATAGTGATCTTTCTCCATTTTTGACCCTCCTTCTTGTCAATCAATTTTTGTCTTTTTAAAAAAAAAATCACGTTAGGACCACAATTAAATCTCTTTTGGCGCGGCATAGCCTCATCTGGCTCTTGAGCCAATAATCTTTACATTCACTTACACTCATTCTTATGCCATGAGGTACAATATGTTTATAAAGTTATTTTTAAGCAATTACTTTATAGTAAAATGAATTTAATTTAAATTAAAAACTAACTTTAAGGTGTAACAGTCTCATTATTTTAAACAAAATAAAAATTTATTTGCTTATTCGCAACTCTGTATGAACTGGTATTTATGATTATGACTCTGCTATTAACTGGTATTTATGATGATTATCAAATATGTGTGTCATATTAATTTATTAGTTTAACTTTTTAAACAACTCTTTTATGTATCGAAAGCATAACAACTACATCTTTCTCTCATGTATTCATAATATATGCCACTATAAAATCTGCCATGATAATACCATCTTACATAATAAACCAAAATGGCGAGCGAACTTTTTCCTCTGTGTTCCTACATTCATCATTCTCATAAAAGTTCCCCAGATCACGTGATTCCTAGGCACCTGTCAGAAGTTTTCAAATGAAAATGAATTGATGAACTTTCAAAACCAAAGCCAGAGTCTGGCCGCCTTTATCCTTAATAGCTCTAAATAAGACGAATCGATGCAAGAGCGAGAATCCAAGTCAGTTCCATTTCGAGTTGGTAGTTTACAAACGGCGCATAAATCAAGTTTTATGCATTCCCTTCTCAGCAGGATTTGATGGATGCATGAAACCTCCATGCTCCAATCATGATGCACTGGCATTGAGGCGCAACCATTTAGGAATCAATGAATTGCTATGAGCCCAACACCTCATTCGTCAACTTTCACACTCGACTTTTTCGATAAACTGTTGCCACGGCGCCGCCGTTGCCATCTTTTAAGGAAGTCAAAGTTCGAAAAGTTTTTCAGAAGAGGAAAAAGAATATACGAGGGAAGTTCAAAAAGTACCCGTGTTAGATGTAAGAAATGGGGTATTAGGAATATGGTAATTCACTGCTGTAGATTCATTGATTGCTTGTTTATTAGCGTTGCGTTAAGAAACATCACGAGGACTATTGACGACGGACTTCGGTATCTTGTATCTCGGTCAATTGACGAGGACTTTATCTGAGCTGGCACCCCACTTTCCAAACTTTTACACTATCTCATTGTGAGAACATTAATCCTCCATGGATTTAATGTGCATCAGCTCTAAACACGACTGGTTCTGTGGCATCAGGACTCGAACCTTCGAAACAACGCCGCTCATAAGCTTTCGACCATGTTCGGTTGGTTACCACGACCGTAAATCGCTGCAGTATTGTCAAGTGAACCTTTTTCCGCAACGTCTTTGCATCCCAAAAAATCTCCTTCGGTATTTTTCCGTCGATGAGACCTTTTTCGCTTCTTTGGAGCAGATTCACCGAAAATAATTAATTAATTTGATGGCTTTTTGTTTTTTGCTGTATAATGATGAATCCAAGCCTTACTACGGTGACAACTCAACGCAAAAGATCAACCACAATTTGCACCAATCAAATTTAAATCAAAATTATTCTCTTAATGAATGAGATTTGTTTTGGAGCTGTTGAACAGATGGTGCAATACGTTGTTAATACCGATTGCCTTCGATACACCATCTGTTGTCAAAAACAGGTACTTTTGGGAACACCCTCGTATATATGAACAATATAATTCCCCCTCCCCTCAAGGAGAACCTTTTAATTTTTAAATCTAGACGAATTTCTCTGATTGATTTGGAATTTCCACCCCCCTTTTTTGTTGATATTATGTCGTTTTAATAAAAGTGTTTTTGCATTATTTTTGTGATTTTTATGTTTAATTACACTAATTTTTATGAATTTTTGTTTGTTTGTTTTGTGTTCTTTTAAGAAAATTAAATAGGAAAATTTGTCTTTTTAATTATTTATCGCCAATTTTACATAAATTTAAGTTTTTAATTTAAAATTATTGGGGTTGAAATCATACTCTTTTAAAACTTTGGAATTTCATAGTTACTTACTTGGATCCTTACATAATTTAGCTGAGTTTTCTTAATTTAAGGAAATAAAAGTCTGAAAATTTATTTTTTTTATCATTGCTTTGAAGAAATATTCAAGCATTAATTGCAACTAATTTTAATAATTAGCTAGAAATAATTATTTTACTCTTTCTGCATTCTTAAAGATTATAAAATCGTTACATAATTTGGTACTATCTTAATTTTGCTGAGTTTTATTTATTTAAAAACGAAGGTCCTTCATTTTGAAAATTAATTCTTTGCCGGTATTGAACCAAAAATTTGGTTAAAAATTGTATTCCTTGTTCCTACTTTCAATTCTTAGGTGAAGTAATTAGATATGCTGCATGTTAACTTAAAAAGAATCTCAAAACTTTTAGATAGTATGGTACAGAAAAAATATAATAACTTTCGTACACTCTTCTGTCCTTTAATCTTTAAATTTAGTACCAATTTCACTAAATTAGCTCATATGATATTACAAATTTTTTTCACCGATTTTTTTCAGCCTAATTGAGTTTAAATACTCCGTAATGGATTTAAATGTATATATTAATCAGAATTCATTTCATAATTGCTTAAATATAAACACAGCTAATGTCTTTCATATTTTTGTAATATTTTCCTTTTAAGAATGAAGTCGAGACATTGTGATTTCATCGAGGTTTATTATAAAAAATTAAACTAACTATTTAAATATAGAATTAAATAACTCTTAAATCCATTTAATTGCTCAGTTCATATCTAAAACTAATTTTTTAAAATTAAATAAATTCGTTATGTTACTCTGAACTTTTTTTTAACATGATTTCTTAAAGTGTTTTAATTTTATACAGTTTGATATCCTGTATTCATCAATTTATATATAGATACGTAATTTTCTAAATTCATGTATTATAATATTGATAAATGTTTTATTGAAAAGACAACTTCCAAAACATCAAAATTATGTTTTTTTGAAAGAAAAAAAAAATTATTCTTTTGTCATCGTGTAATTCTTTTATCGATTTTTAATCCGGTTATTTAAAGCGTTATTAATAATGTGTTGCATCATTTTAAGCAACAAATATTTACTTCTCAGCTCAAAATAATAAACTTCATATTTTCAAAGAAGCGCATGTTATTCATGTAACAAATATTTTATGGAAAGAACGACTTAAAATTTTTTAAAATTTTAATTATCTGAAGGAAAAATGAAATCTATTCTCACTTTTTTTTGTCAGTTTTTAATCTGGTTCAATTAATAATTTAAGGTGACACTAATAATATATTGAATCATTTTAAGTAACAAATATTAACTGCTCTTCATAAAAAAAAATTAACTTCACATTTTCAATGGAGCATCTATTATTTATGCATTATAATATACACTAATGTTTTAGGGAAGGAACAATTTCAAGTAAGTAAATTTTTTTATTTATTTTAAAGGAAAATAATATATATATAACATATATATATATATATAATGATGCACGCAAGAATATATATATATATATATATATATATTCCAGCTTGCATCATTTTAAGAGTAAAAACAAATTTTCTGCTCATCACAAAGTAATAAACTTCATATTTTCAAAAGAGTGCCTTTTATTCATGTATAACAAATGTCTTACGGAATAATCAACTTCAAATACATTAAAATTGATTTATCTGAAAGAAAAAAAATTCTTCCTACGTGTATATTGTTATTTTTTTTTTATTAATTTTTAATCTGGTTTATTTTTTAATTTTAAAAAATAGTTCAAGTTGTCATTAATTATACCTTGCAGCATTTTAAGTAGCAAATATATTTGTATCATCACAAAATAATGAACCTCATATTTTCAAAGGAGCATCAAATATATTGTGGTTATTATTTTTTTGTTTATGCAGCTGTTAAACTCTACCAGAACTACAATTTTAAAATGGAATGCATTATTTTCGTATTTGATATCTCTTATTTTAAAATTTAAGTATGGATATTTGATTCTCCTCAATACTAATAATAATTGATAATTTGATGTATTTAAAAATTTTCTCACTAATTAATAACAATAATGTCATTTTAGTGTATCATTAGCTCCTTTTTTGAGAACATTAAAGTTTAGGCTCATGATGATATAGATTTTCACGAAAATCCATGTTTTTCTTTTCAATTTATGAAATGTTATTCATACTTTACTATTTATTATACGACTTACTACAATGCTTGATTCAAGTGCAGAAAAAAATCATAATATTAAAGTGTTCAGTTTCTTTTCATCACAGAGTTTTGATCAATATTTTTAATTACGTATAAACATATTTTGGATGTATTTAATTTATGAACATAATTTTTTTCCGCATGTAACAACCTGAATATTAAATATCAATGTGCCTTGAATTCATGCAATTTTTAATAATTTTTATATGTATGTCAGTTAACATATATATTAATTTGTAATTTTTTTGATATTGTAAAAAAAGCATATTGTATATTATTTTGTGTAATGTAACAGTATTTCAAAATTAATTTTTAATCATTTTATGTATAAATTATTCGTGATTTATTTTCTTCATTAAAACAAGCAGTAAAATTCTTTCTGTTTATAATTATACATAAAATATATAAAGTTCGGTTTGAAATAAATTTGGAAGTAGTTTCAATAAGTTCACCAGGTTTATAAATTTGAAGTCTAAATCTATTTCATTTTTTAAAGAACTATTACTTAAACTAGTGCATGAATTCTTTTCGAAGGGAATAAGGTTTTCCTCCTCTTTCCCGTCTTTCTATGTCTGGAGAGCATTGCTCCCCGATTTAAGAAAAGGAGGATAAAACTAAATTCTTTCAAAAGGCCAAACGATGGCGCTGATACATTGTATCAAAATATATATAAGGATGTTTTTATTAACGTAAATAATTTTTCGAGCACATAATGCTTCACTAACAGTAACAAAAGATGTAATAAATATTTTTAATGATTTTTTTTCTAGATAATTTCCTTTAGTTAAAAATGCAATTTAGCTATTCTCAAAATATTTAGGAGAAGAAGAAAAACTGTCTGGAAATGATGCCAAATGAATAAAAAGCTCGCTTATATCGCATTTGCTGTGAAACGAATGCTTTACTCTCATTTAATAGATGTGACGGGAAAGAATCGTTTTAAAATTGAAACTAACTTTATCATATACTAAAATTTTTCCTATAAATAAATAAATATTACTTTCAAATAACTTATTTTTAAGAAAAGCATGAGTAAAAAATACAGTGAAATTTAATTAAAAAACTGATGTAAGTAATATTTGTTTTTCCATGTTTGGAGACATTGCAAAAATTTTCAGCTTATGGTTTTAAAAGCTTAAATACTTTGAATATTTTCATCAAGAAAAAATTTGTATAAAGTAGCCTTTTTAATATAAAAACAACATTCTTTGTAAGAAATATTGCTCTATTTAATATCATATGTAATTTTATATCATATTTAATCAATTAAAATCGTCTATATGTCATTGGCATTTAGTTAAACTTCAAGTTATAATTGCCCTCTCACCCCCTACCTTTTCTCCTTAATTAAATCCATATTTACACATACGTCTCTGTGCTAAAATGTAATGTCCCGAATATAAATTCAAAATATTTTGTAAACATCCTTAATTCGAAAATGGTGATAAACGAGAGTTGATTGGTTAACTGTTTAGTAACATCTTACTGAAGAGAAACACGAGTTGCTATTCTCTATCCATCAAAAACAATAAATAAACCTTGAATGCTACAGGAAGTTAGAAAAACTTAAAACCTTTCGTATCTAGCATTTCAACCGTGAAAATTATATCGCAAAATTAATACACTGTAATTTTTGATTTATCACGTGACCGCGGTAGCCTAGTGGTCAGGGTCGTGGACTCGCTGCTCGTATTGTTTTCGTCGAATCGTGCGTTCGAGCCCTGATATGAGTAAAGGCCCCCGTGTAGAAATATCGATCCACGTAAAATCTGTCTATTCTCAAAGTCCTCCTTTTGGCGTCCTTTGGAAGTTTGAAGAGGAGGTACTAGCTCAGGTGTCGTCTTCGTCACTTGACCAAAATTCAAAATTACGAAGTCGAACACCATTAGTCCTCGTGTTTCTCCTCAGTACGATGTTACTAAACAATTAACCAATCTACTTCCGTTTATCATCATTTTCGCATAACGTTGTTTACAAATTATTTTGAATTTATATTCGGGACATAACATTTTAGCACATAGACACATGTGTAAATATGGATTTAATTAAGGAGGAATGGGAGGCAATTAATGTGAGGGGGCAATTATAACATGAAGTTTAACTAAATGCGAATGACTGCAATAATGTTGATTATTCTGGTTGTAATGAGCTTGTGAAAGAACTTGGTTGCTAAGAATATGTATAAGGAGTACGTTAAATAAGAAATTAGCAACCTTATACACGGAAAAGGTTTCCTCAATAAAGTGTTGTGGAAAATTTTAAGGCTTATGGACAATTGTTTCCCACGTGATAATGAACTTCATCAATACCAGCATTACATCGGTAAGCAAAATTTGATTACTGATTTCTTGATAATTGTAGCCGCAGAACCGCGTCTTGATAATCTTGCAAATGATTACCCTAAAAATATTAAGTGACGAAGACTTCTTTTTCACTATAGATAAATAATTAATACCTACGTAAATGTTTTCTTAATCTTCATAAATTATCTGATTTTAATTTTTGCATTTTCTTTTTTTTATAATTCAAAAAATACTTCAGAATCTACTCCCTCTTTTTGTATGTAATGAGGGCCTTGCATAATGAGAATTTTTTCTGTATAGCTTAATATACAATTAATATATATATATATATATATATATATGAGAGTGCCATAAATACATCAGTTCTATTATAGATCCAATTATTAAAAAAATACAATAAACATATAAATTGCAAACTTAACTATCTTTAGCCTATTCAACATCAACATTATATTCGAGTATTTTATCCCTCTTGTGTTTTCAAAGAAATTTAAGGTATTTTAAATTTTTAGAATTCTAAAATTTTCTAAGTATTGATATTTTTATTTTCTACTATTCTGATTCAAAATTATAATTTAATATCATGTAATTTTAATTAATAAATGAATAGCAACTTTAAGATAAGCAATAAAGTAAATAAAATTAGGCTGTCTCAGGATTAGTTAAACAAAAAAACACATCAATATTATAATTCACAAAATGCCACTGATAAACAAATTAATTATAACAATGATAAATTCAGTTCCATTTAAGTGTAAGAAACGACATAAATAAATCATGAAAACACTAAAGTAAAAATTAATTGATAATAAAAAAATTGTTATAAATAATTAAACAAATAAACTTAAAACAACACAAATCTATAGTAACTTCAAAATTTAAATTGGAACCCAGTGAAAAAAGCAAAAATTTAGAATAATGGATACACAATCGAATTAATACTGTTTATGCTTGAATGGAATATTGTATGTTTATAATGTTATACTATCAAACCATCTACTTCAGAATGAACAAATTATAATAAAATATGGTAACAAACCAATAAAATCTGCAAAATTCAGAAAATCTACCATAGAATGAGAGAACTAAACTTACTACAAATATCAATCGAATACTTTTATTCAAGCTGCAACAGCAAAAATAGCATAAATAAATATCTAAAGTTTAAAACCAATAAATTTAAAAACATATTAAAACAAAAAATCTCAAAAACAAATTAGTTAAACAAAAATAAGCACGCAAAGACAAAAAAAAAA
>BMAW01045577.1:651849-850286 GCA_019974015.1 Nephila pilipes
TGTTATGTTGATGAATAAAAAAAAAATTTGCAAAAAAAATGTTGTTTCCAATTTTAGACTCGGGAGTTATTTATCGATGTGTTGTTATATATAAGTTATTACTAAACTGAAAATAACAACCGTAATGAAAAAAGGTGTATAAATAATTTCGTTACAGTTAAAGATCGAAACATTAAGAGGGAAGATAAATCAATGTTTATTGTACTTCCTCTTCAACTGTATGCTAGGTAAAATAAATCTGAATGTTTCCATTACAAAAAAAAAAAAATGAAAAAATAATGAAATACAAATGCGTCTACTTTTGAATATCAAAAATTGCTAATGACATACCCAAGCATCATTAAATAAATATTGTATATAATAAAAAAATGTTTCAAAAGTAATTTTTCACATAAAACCTTTATGGGTTTTTATTGAAAGTGCAAATTTAATTTATCAAAAGTACAAATTTAATTTATTTAATTCTTACTGAATTTTTTTTAAAAAAAATATACCAAATTATAAAAAAAGCAATAACTGAGTGTTTTAATTTTAAAAAGAATAATACTACACCCACACGTCTGCGTGTATTTCTCAGTTACTAAGTCGACAAAAATATTAAATTGTTTTTAGAATATAGGATATGAAAGAACAATTGTTTATAGATATATATCAAATTGCTTAACATTTCCTTTTGTAATAATTAAAGTCATTCTATGTTAAAAAAGAAACTTAAACTGCAGAATATTACCCTATTGAATTTGTTACAAATATGGAAATAACATATATTGGAATTCAACATTTCATATATAACATTTCGCTATTCACTGAAAATATATCTTAGATGTTTTAAATCGCATATTTCAGATATTTTGTACTTGTTTTATTTGAAGATATTTTATTCTCCAAGCGAATTTTGCAGGATTGCAAAACTATATTTTGTGCATGGTCGATATGGGTAGATTTGTAATGAGTGTTCTCGTGTAGCATCTACTTTGAAATCACCGATATTGAAACTTTTTGAGGATCAGAACACTTCTTCGATATTCTCTTTGATATCGATATTTCATGCATATTTATTTTATGATATCTATTCATGTGTTTTCTTTTGTTGGCTTATTATTTCTAAGAAGTATCTGAAGATTTTTATGAACTTTATTGCATCAATAGCGATTACTATAATGTACAGTCTTCGGAAATAACTTTTCGAATAATGAATCTTATATCTATTTTTAAAATTTTCTTCAATTGTATTGAAATGCTTTCATTGGATTGAAATTGTCGGTTTATTTTCTACACTTTGTACTTTATTCATTTTTGGATCTTTTAATTATTATTATTATTATTTGATTTATTAGTTCATTATAATAAGCTTTGGATTGCTTAAAAATCAAACAATATACATAGAACTGTTAAAATATTGTCAATTTGTAAACTTTTGATCTCTGTAAAACTTTAAGGAAAGAATAGTTTATTATTTCAAAGGATGTTTTTGCTTTTTAAGAAACAATTATTCGATATTCTGTTTGGTTTCGATGTTTCACGTGTATATATATTTTTTAATCTATTCAATACGTTTTTTCCCATACTTTTTTTTAGTTCTTTTTTTCATTGCTTTTAATTCTGAGAAAGTTACCCTTATTCAAACACTTATTCAATCAATAAGTGGGCAACAATGAACAGTTTTCATACAAAAAAATTCGGTTCGTTGGATTTGTATCTATTTCTTAATTTCTTCTTGTTTTATTGAAATGTCTTGATGGGATTGAAATAATTGATTCATTTTTTTAAATTTGTATTATAATCCTTTTTGGATCTTTCAAGTTTAATTTTTTCTCTCTTATGATTAATTTGTTGACTGAAATTTACTTTCAAATATCTGGAAATCTATTAATATATTTGGAAGAATTGTTAATTTATTGTCTGTTTCTTAGTCTTTTACTTTTAATTCTAAGTAAAAAATGATTGTGCATTTCAAAGTACGTAATGCATACTAAGAAACAATATTTAACAAATTTAATAGTTCCTTTATTTTTGTATTGTTTCATTGCGGTACAGTGATAACTGTTAAATTTTCTTTCTTTAAAATCTTTTAAGAAACTGACCTGTTACCGTTTATAAAAATCGAATACACAAATGAATTATAAATAATTCTTACGAATGTTACATTAGTAAAAATACTACATATCTTTACTCGAAATAATTTGAAAATTAAAAAAAGAGTAGTGGACACTAGAATATATCACAATTGTTTTATTAGTTCATTTAATTCTTAAACAGGAGCAAATATAATATTAAAGTTAATTCATGTTTAATTTCATATTTTCTTCAAACGAGAACGGAGTTATTATCATTTAACAAAAATATCTAATAAATGTGTTATTGTTTTTTTTTAGTTATGGATCAACGTATTCTTTCTTAGTGGAAAAATTCAGCAATATAATGTGTATATTTTTGAAGAATGGTGCTAAGATTATAATCCGCTGAATCTAGCTAAGGGATGTTAATTTTGAATTCATACATTTTTTTCAATATAAGGATTACTCTCCCCTCAATATTGCAAAAATAAAAATGATAAAATCAATTTCATTTTACACAAATCAATTGAATCTCGCCTTCAATAACAACATTTTTTTCTTAAGTAATCTCAAATTTTCATCTCACCAGATTTTTTTTGGATTTTATTTTCACCGAATAATTCAATTTCGTGAAATGACTTAAAAGAAAAATAATGTTATCTATGTTAAAAATATTTTAAATTTATGATTTATTTCTTCTTTAACATTACAATCGGCATTAAGAATTTTTTTGTTCTCAGAAAAAAAAATAATCTGTTTTTAGAGGCATTTAATTATAAAAATAAAACTGATTATTATATCAATAAAAAATTACGTTAGAAACGTATAAAAGAAGAAAATATCATACGTGGTTATTCAAAAGGAACTGTACGATTTCAAAATTCCATATTTTCGCAGCTGAACGACAGAATGATAAATAACTTATGAATGCAAAGGAAAAATGTTAAAGTTTTATAATGTGAACAATAGATGGCGCTCGTAAGTACTTCAAGGAGCTATTTCGTGAAAACCGTTTTAGAAGCTTTTTCAGAGCTATCTCGTGATTGGATCTCGCAGTTGACCAGATGGCTTGATGCTACACAGCTGACCACCTAAGAAACCTGATGTGGCCTCATGCGAACTCTTCTTTTGGGGTTTGTGAAAAATAAAGTGTATGCACCAAAATTTCACAAATATATGTGAACTAAAACAACATTTTTCTTCACCATTACCAAAGACATTTAAAAACGTGTTTGGCTAGAATTTACGTATGAAATTAATATTATACATGTAACTAAAGGAAATTATATCGAACTCTTGTAAAAAAATACTTCCATAGTTTTCCTTCGCATTCTTGTGTTATTTATCATTCTTTGTCATTTATTTATGAAAATATAGCATTTTGAAATCGGATGATTGATTTTAAATAACTTTGTACTTGTAATTCTAAATTTGTTTAATTTATTTATATAACATTTATTATTTTTATTATCATAATTTTTATAATTGAAACGAAAGGAATATGATGTATTTCTGCTTTAAAATTATATATTCCTTTATTATTGCTTCATGCATTAAATTAGATATTAGTTCGAATCCTTTTAAACCTTATGCATAATTGCAAATCAAGTCCTTAATATTTTAAATGTCTGTATCGCATTCGATAAAATTGTTATTAGGCGTGTTTATTGCATTAAGTATTAGTGTTTTCTCAATAAAAAGGAAATCCTATGTAAATGAATTATATAAAACAAGAAATATTGTAGTATATTTAATAGTTAACAAAACTTGACCAAAATTTATGTCAGGTTTGCCACTATTTCAACTCTTTCTCTCTCTCTCTCTCTCTCTCTCTAACTTTATTTAATCTAATATCTAGTTATAACGGGACTTCAGTCCTACTTTTCTATATATTATTGAATGTATCTTGTAAAAAAATGTGATGAAAATAAAATCATATTTTTAATAAAATTTTGAAATTAAACTCTGTTTACTGAAGGAAGAATACAAATACTGCTGTTTACATATTTATGGGAATGAAACATTTGTTTTGACATATTGATGCTCTTCTGTTTGTGGAGTTTTGTCGACTATAGAAACTCATTCTATGTACAGTTGAATCTCAGAATATTGTGTTCATTTAATGAATTGAATTATTATATTTAAAATAAAAATCTGCATGTGCGTGAAATTGAATAGTTTCGTTAAAAACTTATACTATCAATAATTCTATAAAAATTAAGTCTAATCTGGATATGTATTCGGGAATCCATGTAAATTTATTTTTATTTATTTATTTTACCAATGCATTATATTTTTAAAACAAATATTTACATTTTCTCATAGTAGTATTTTTCTTCTTACTAAAATTTGATGTGTAGGTTGATAAAATGTTAATGTTTTTTTATATATCGTAAATACAAATTTTTGTTAATTCTACGCAACATTTGCCAATTAATAATTTCTTAAGCAAAATACAAATAATGAAGTTATGCAAAAAAGATCTATACAAATCTTGATCTACTTAAACTTATTAAAACATTGTAGTTTGTATTGTAGTTAATTCTTATTTATTTGTTTATTTTTTACTTTTGTGTTGTTTTAACTATATTGTAATGATTTATTATGTTTTGATTTTGTGTTCTCAAATGTTTCTGCAATTACTTTCCTTCCTATCTAAAAGAATCCTTGATTAAATGCTGCTTATTATTTATTTCTTTGAATTCGAATATTCTATTTGGTAGTATTAATTTATGACTTTGGGCTATTCGCGATTTTCACTTCACTAACTTCGGGGACTTTGTGGTAGTTTGATTTGAGTGCAACTCCTTGCTAACCAAATGAAACGCAGGTAACAGAAAACAGGTAAATTAGATAAAATTAATAAGTGTGGGGAGTTGAATTATAGATAGTGTCATATAAGCGAAATAGAATTGAAAGGAAAGAGAGGGGAGACAGAGGATAACGACAAGTTAATATATGAGTAGATTGAAGTGAATAATCGTAGTTAATCGTTTATGTTGAAAGTGACTTCTTATCCAAATTATAGGGGTCGAAACTGCTATAACCAAAAATTACTTGAATTGGTATGAGTGATTTGGTAATCTAATACTTTATTATCAGGAGGTAAGCTACGCTTAACTGCGTTAAGAGGGATTAGAAACGGAGAGAGATAGAATGGGATCATGCACATTCTATGTTAATAGCTAATAAACTGTGTTGCCTTTTTCTTTCGTATCTCCAATTGGACTCTTGAACTAATTATTGATTATTTAATTAGACTTTAAGATGGCTGTAGAACAGAAGGAAATACGTTACAAGTTTTTATCAATATATGTCAGCCTAATGTCATGAATATTTTAGAAGATAAAAGGCTTTTCACGTTACTCGATATTTTTCCCCCCATGCAATTAATAAAAAAATATATCTCTCTGTAGTATTCAAGTTAAATTATGTTACATCAATTTCGTATTTTCTTGCTTTATTTACGTGTTATTTATTTACATGTTATTTATTATTTTGTTACGTTACAAGTTTTTCTCAACATGTGTCAGCCTAATGTCATGAATATTTTAGAAGATAAAAGGTTTTTCAACTTACTTGATATTTTTTCCCCATGCAATTAATAAAAAAAATAGATCCATCTGTTTTATTAAGGTTAAATTATGTTACATCGATTTTGTATTTTCTTGTTTTATTTAAGTAAGCATATTTTTATTTAAAGTATTTGAAAAGAGAGATAGTGAGGAATTTTTGCATGTGATTTTATTACATCATCGTAATTAACTAAATTTGTGTGATATAAAAATGAGTTCATAAAATATTTTATGATGTTGGAAGTAGTATTTATATTACATAGGTCTCTAAAATTATAGTTGAATTTTTTTAAAAATTCTGAATATTTAATTATACTGCATTAAGAGGGAACTTGTAATTAGTTTACATTGATTTTGAAATGATCAGAAAATATATGCTAATGTATCAAAATAAAACTGCGATTCAATACTCTTGACTAAAATTTCATATTATACAAATTTCAATATAAAAGAGGAGAATAATAAATGATTAAAAGGTAACAGAATTAACTCATGGACTAGATGAATTCAGAAACCAGTTTACATTCTATACAAAGCTGTCTTGACAGAACAATTAAAAAGCAAATTATGATTTTTCAGGTATTGAAAATACCCTTATTTCTGGTCCCTTTAAAATTATTGTGAAAATTATTCATATTTTGTCTTTTTTTAAAATCAGTTTATGTTACTAGAGATTATAATGTGTCTCGACGATTTTTATGAGCATTCAAAATTATTTTTTCATTCAAAAATATTTAACAACTTTTTTTCAAAAATTTTTTAGCATATGCATTATTTTGAGTGCAAAACGTAGTCATTCACAAAAACGTAGAACTTCACAAAGTATGTTTTATTACTTTTCATATATTACATGTTTGTAAAAACAATTGAAATAAAAATAAATTAGTGTAATAAAATGTATTCACCTCTTTTAGGCGAGAAGTAATCTATGTAATAAGACTCGCATTTATTTATTGTCTTTTTCCATATTTTATCATACATAAGCTCATATAAACAATAGCGGAATATAATATCCATTTGTGAAAAAAAAAAGTTATTCATAATTATTTTCCACACTAAATTTGTTTGAATAATATATTGCAAGACATTATTATTTAATAATATATTACTTTATAAGAAAATATCGAATGATTACCAGCTATAAATTGAGTAGGTAACAATAAACTACTAAGGTTTTGAATCGCGTTTTGACATAATTAATTTAATTAAGGTTTGTTAAAAAAAATTAAAATAAAAGCCCATACATCTGATGTCAATATTTTTTGTAATATTATCATAATTAAATTTATACTTTAAAAAATTACTTCCATACGTAATTAAGTACCAGTGTCCGGCGAATGACTAATCGTGTGAAGTGTTTTTATTGCTCTTTTCTTTTCGAAAAAAAAAAGTAACGCTCCGTACAAATTTATTAATTTTCAGATTTATTTATGACGTGTTACATTTATATATATTTTTTTATTATGCTCTGAATGATCATAATGCACAATTGTCACTCCGTTATTTAACGTTGGAATTATTTTCCTATATCATTGTTTTTCGATTTTCCTGTTAATCAGTTCATAATTTTTTTTTCATTTAATGTTAAAATTTGTGATTGCCTTTTGAGAAATATGTTAACGAGGATTTATATGATGGAAGAAGTTCAGAATAGTTACATTTGATGTAATTTAAAAATATGCGGGGAATCATAAAGTTTTGATAATTACTAAGAATTAACCGAAATATGTGGATAACATTAATTATACATATTATCCGATCCTTATGTACATTATGTTGTAAATTACAGCTATTAGTAATGTTGATATGATTGGTTTCAGGAAGCAGGAGATTGAAGAACTCACATATCCCCCAAAATTTTAATTATCATCCGGGGTATCTTAAAGTTACTAAAAAAAATAACAGGACACAAGCTTAGTTTTAATTAATTTTTTAAGACCTCTCAGTATAGTAACCCTTCAGAGTTATGCATTTCTTTGTTTCTTTTGAAGATCATCATTATAGAACCCAGCATATTAAAGTCTTGATGTTCTATGTGCAGCAGATTATTCCAATTAAAGGCTTCCTGAAACCAAACATGAATAGCTGCAATTTACAACATTATGTAAATAAGAATAAATTAATGTGCAAAATAATTTTTACGATTCTCCTCGTATTTACGTAAGTTACATTTTCTTTTGTTTTTGATAAAATTATTATTTCATTTTAAAAGGCGTATTTTCAAATTCAGAATATTATCTCTTAATCACTATATTAGAATTTAAAATGCGTTTATAATACACAGAATGTGCGTTCACTACTCTGTATAAATAGTGAAAAGCAGGTGACTTGATTTATAAGAAAATTAGTCTGTTAAACAATTAAAAAACTTTAGTCCCCCATCAGTGCCCAATTTATTTCTGATAAACTTTAGTAAAATAAAGTATTATCTTTTAAAATTAGAACTATAGGAATATTGTGTTTTCATTTTATCTTCTTTTAGTGTGTCCTTCCCTTCACGGACGGTATGATTTATCTGCATGAGTAAAATAGAAAGACGCTCGAATTCTGTATTCGAATGAATTGTGTTAAAAAATGAAGCCATCTATTAATAATTCTGGACAGTGAAGAAATAAAACAACTAGAAAATCTTACAAGGGAATTCGAGATTACATTACTTAGAATACTGTTACTATTTAAAGTTTGAGCATTTATAAATATTCGTAGAATGATAAACAATAAAAGTTATATGAAACACTCGAAATTAATTGTTAATTCGATCGATTGATTGATCATTTTTAAACGTCGAACTTAGAAGCAACATGAGGGCTATTTGGGATAGTGGTAGCTAATATTTTTACATAGTTAATTTTATAACTGCTGAAAAAATATCAATGCCATTAAAACATTTGCTTATGTATGCATCACAATATTTCATATTTAAAAATAAATAAGGGCATTCTTTGATAAAAGAAGTTTTGTTATCATAACTCAAGAATTTTGAACAGTTATTAAAATTAAGAAGCAGGCTGTTCTAATAATAGTCTAATAAAGTTGAAAGCTGTGGATAGATTATTCTTAAAATGAAGAAACTTTCAACCTAATTTGGTAATGGAAGGCGGACCTTTCTTTTGATTGGTTGTTCCATTTTTGCAACAAAGTATCATTTTGTAGATTAAACTTTAACTAATTGCTACAATTGAGCGTTCTCATGGGAACAGAATAACATCCTAGAAATTAAATTACGTATTTAATGAATAGATGATTCCCTGCTATCCTTCTACTAATAAATTACCCTTGTGTTTGGTCTAACGAATACTGGAGTCAACTAAATTACATTATTCTTGAAATAAAATGTTATATTAACTGCCTACTGAAAAAGATAATTAATTTCAGAATACATTAATGTGATCAGTGTACAAATATTGATATGGAAAAATTCTTAAGTAACTTTGTTATGATAATTTTATGCATCAAACATCTTGCATATTAAGTCATTTTTGTTTTCTGTACATCAAATATAATCTTTATACAGGATGTAAAAAAATATATATCTATTATTACTTCTTTTACGCATAAAATCTTGCCAATGGGTCTATTTCGCTTTGTAAAATTTTTACTGTATTTTTTAGTACTCCATTCAGCTGTTCACTTATTTTCATTAATAATATTGCCAACATCATGTCAAATAAAATTAGCACTAATTGAATGACCAGTAGTTACGACAGTCTATTTTTTATACATTGAGTTTCGTATTTTTTAAAATTTTTTTTTTTTTTAAAGTCAGATTTATGACGTGTGTTCTGTCATTTCCCCCCTTCAACGAATACTTAGTGGACTTAAAAAAAATTGGTTCATTTGAAATCTTTCCCAATAAGTGAAACGTGACTTATGGAGATTAGAATTTTTGAAGTGTTATGAATAAAGTTGAGGAGATGCATTTATAAGCAATGAAGTGTTTAATACCAGAGTGAAGTTAATGCATATATAAAGCAATTAAGTATTTAATGCTAGAATGTGAAGTTAATGCATTTATAAGCAATGAAGTGTTTAATACCAGAGTGAAGTTAATGCATATATAAGGCAATTAAGTATTTAATTCTAGAATGTGAAGTTAGTGCATTTATAAGCGATGAAGTGTTTAATACCAGAGTGAAGTTAATGCATATATAAGGCAATTAAGTATTTAATACTAGAATGTGAAGTTAATGCATTTATAAGCAATGAAGTGTTTAATACCAGAGTGAAGTTAATGCATATATAAGGTAAGTATATATTTAATACTAGAATGTGAAGTTAGTGCATTTATAAGCAATGAAGTGTTTAATGCTTTATTATGGAGTTAGTTGCGATCAAATTTTGAGTTTTATAGTGCTAGTTAGTGGTAGAGAGGGGAAGTGAAGCTATAAGCGAAGGAATAGTGATCGTTTTACCGAACGTGAGAAATTATCGGATCACAACCAGGAAAGATTTATTTAGAGGCGATGAATCGGATCCTCATCTATAATTCTAAGAACTCTAAACGGAGTGGTTGGGTGAGAACAACCATGTTTATCATATTAAACGTCAAATCGGACTCATATATGACTCTTGCCACAGATATATTGGATTGAATTTTTATAATTTGTAGATAAATAACTTTATGAAAAAAGGAAGAGATTAACATAACTAGGTGGAAAGTGGGCGTGTGTCTTTCTTATCAATAGATTATTATTTGTGACTCTTAACTTTGAGCTGTAATGGAAAGTGATTGAAGTAATATAGAGAAGTTACATAAATGAAAAGCTCTTGAGGGCCGATTATCAATTTGTTAAAAAAAAAAAAAAAAGAGAAATAAAAGTGTGGAGAATGTTTTTATTTTTATTGTTTGTTTGATACAATTCAAATAATGAATTGTTAATTCTCTTTAGTAGTAATTAGATAGCTTTGACTGTGGAAAAAATAAGACAATGAATTTTTTTAATGGTCGTAGTAGTTCCCTCCCTCCTCCCTGGACAAAACAATAAGGCGTTTTTAGGATCCAAAAATATGTTTATTTAAAATTTTGAAACATTTTATGAAATTTTGAACATTTTTGAGGATGCTTCTAACGAGGACCACAAAAATGATGGCATTTTTTTATCTCTTGCTAAAGAAAATTCTTAAAAGTTTTAAGTTGCTTAAACTAAAATTCGCGAACAAAATTTGTTAAAAGTTTTGAGTAATTTAAAATTCAGATTCTATAACAAATTGTTTACATATCTAGTAAGTACTAATTATTAATTAGATAAATATCTTTTAAATGCTCACTATTCCTCAGAATGAAATCTTATTGTTTTTATTATGCTTTTGTCATTATAAATGTTTCCCAATATTTAATGATTTATAATGATGAAAGCAGACCTAATGAAGATTAATATTTTTAAAAATAATTTGATACTGATGATCTCTTTCGGCTACATTATTCTCAAGTATTCATTTGCTTTTAAGATCTTATACTATTGATTTCAGCGATTAATTTATTTGAAAAACCTGCTTCCCTTCAGTTGTCCTTGTGGCCATGTCTAAGATTTTGTTCGAATCTAACAAATCAACTTATATATAAATTATGCAAAGCAAAGTTATTAT
This sequence comes from Nephila pilipes, assembly GCA_019974015.1. Lineage (NCBI taxonomy): Eukaryota > Metazoa > Arthropoda > Arachnida > Araneae > Nephilidae > Nephila > Nephila pilipes. Next base: position 663,068 of record BMAW01045577.1, read on the forward strand.
ACAAGCGAGGTATAAAGAATAGGATATAAAGAAGGTGGGAGGACCCCCAGTAGAAGATATGGAGATGAAGAATCTGTAGCAACAATAATAAATTGGAGGCTCGAGAAGTAGTAGAAATATTGTGAAATAAGGTTAAAGGGAGATTCGATCCTTTCTTGATCCATTTTGATAACAACATATTTCTGTTAATCGTTAGCTGAGGACGAACGAGGGTTCAGAAGTAGATAAATCATTGCGTGAACATTCTAAGAACTAAAATCCAGTCGACAGTTTCGCGCAGTTAATTTTTCTTGATTAATTAGTTATAAAATTTCGATGGCTCAGAACCTAAGTAGCGAACTCGGAGCGTCACAAAATGACTTAAATATTATTACATTTTCATCTACTCGCTTAAAAAAAAAATGGTCTACTTTTGTGTGTGTGTGTGTCAGGCTATGCCCTTCACCGTTTTTATAACATTTAGACCTTGGACCCTAATCATTAGCTAGTATCCAGTCCGAGTGCTAGCCGGACGCTGAACTCCCAGCAGTTAATTTCCCAAGCGAACTTTGTATTCATTTATCGATCCAAGAAGGACTGAGCTGACCCAAAGAGGGTGACCAGCAACCTAAGCCAAAGTTATCGGAAATCAAAACTGGGTCGGCAATATTTTTAGTTAGACACGCTAATTATTATACAATCTTCGCTATATGTATATATACCCATCCTAACAGTCTGAAATATGCTACAACGTTAACTATATTGTATTCCATTATTTTGCTTCTCGTCAAAATTTCATTTTTTTACATTTTTTCGATATTTCTATCTTTTTCCTTTTGATAATTTTTATAGTTGTCATTTTATTTATTTATTGTTTAATTTACTTTCTTTTGGAATTTTTGATAGTATGTAATGTTATTCTTTTATAGTTAAATTTGAATATTTATTTTTATTTATTTTTCTTGTTTACAATGTTTTATCTGTTTATTTTTATGGATTGGTGCATATCTTTATACTCAATATGATACAGTAATGGTTCTCTACATTTTGTTTTACTTTTTTAATTATTGAGATTATTCCCCAACTTATTTTTAATAAATAAATATTTTATTCATTGTCTCGTGATAAACTCAGTTCCGAATATAGTTATAGTTAACACCCTCATGAAAATTGTAATCTTTATTTTTATTTATTTTTCACGAAGGATTTCACAATCTTTGAATTTTTTTTTTTTTTTAAATTCAAATTACATTTTCATAGCTCTATGGGTAAACCGTATCACTGATAAATTGAATTGTGATTATCTTTTGAATAATAATGATATATTTTATCCATGATATTTTATTTTTTTTGACAGTAAATACTCGTTTGAAGTTTTGTTGTCAGTTTCTATTATTAACTCCATTATTTTACCCCTTGATTGTAATTTTCAACTGTCTTTATTATTAAAGTTCCTGTCCTTCATCGATAAAAATTATTGCAATTTTTTAAAATAAATCTTGATGCTGATTATCTCTCATTGTCTATAATCATGCACCTACAGGATGATGCTCTATATCCTTCATTACGCTTTTATTTATTTATTTTTTCTCGATATAGATAATTCTTTATGTTGTATATTTAGAAGACTTTTATGATACATTGTGCGGTGATTAAATCAATGTAAAATATTAGGTTGATATACTTCAAGTGCTATTGTACCATTTTCACGTTCAACACTGTTGCACTTGTTATTAGCACTACTACCTTCAAATACATCGCTATTTAAACAAAATTATTTTAGTTGTGATTGTTTTTATTTGTATTACATTACCATTTTTAGGATTAATAATCGGAGTTATTGCGAACAAATGTATTGTTATTTTAGTAAGATTAGTTTAGCTGTGGTCCCTTTTTATCAGTACAATATTACCATTCTTTAGGCTCAGAACTGTTAAAAATTAATGTATAATAATCTGTGCTACTGCCTACAATTATATTGCTATTTAAATAAACTTATTTAAATTATGGTCTCTTTTTATCGGAACCATATTGCCATTTTTAGGCTGAGAACAATAGTATTTATAATTAACATCATTGCCTACAAATATATTGCTATTTAAACTTATTTTAATTGTGGTCTCTTTGCTAAATAATTTTCAAATATTTATGCAATTTGATGATCATATATTATAATATTTATTATAGTGTTTACCTTATTTTGTGTTTATTGTGGCTGGTACGTTTAATATTTTTCTTAAAAAAATTCTCTTTAGTTGAAATTATACCTTCCCTTCTCCTTTGAAGTTTTTTATGATTAACCGGTGAATAAATAATAACAGCCCGCCATTTGCAGGCCCTCTAGTGGACACATTAGCAATCTCACTTTTGACAAGGGGCAAAATAACTTTCTGGACTGCACTGCTTGAAATTCTGCGCAGGCTTCTCTCGACCGAAGAAATTTCTGTAGACTTCTAAATCATTTGTGCTAGACAGAAAAGATTTAATTGCTAGTAAGATTGTAATAATCTCGTGGACTTTGACTAGACCATGTGAAATAAGTCACATCATAAACAACTCTAAAATATTTAACCATTTTCAGGATAGCTTTCTAAAATCTTCATTATTACTATGCGATTACTTTGAATTGTTTCCATCATTGAAATTAATTCCTATTTGCCACCAAAATAAACGTTCCCTATTTTTTCTTCGATTTTCTACAGACATTTGCATGCTTTCGCGATCACAAACTATTACCATTAATGATAAATTCAATCTCTGAATGGTATTCATTTTTAAAATACCCGCTTTCAGGTCTAGTTCTGAATATCCATGATATTAATCAGTTGCAAAAATTTACGATTCCTGTAAATTGCGTAATGATGTTGCCATCATTACTATAATGTTGTCATTATCCCACCAGCTGCAATCACCGAAGAAGCTTTCAGTTGTCGCTGCTTGGTGATGATTGCAAACAAACTTTGATCCTGATGATCTCTAGTCCAATACCAGGTCCACATTTGCATATGACGCGAGACTTTATCAAGATCTTATGACCCGTTCTAGTCCCGAGGGATATAATTATTTTTCCAAAGACGAGAGAGATGCGAGAATCTTTGAAGTCGGAATAGATAAACTAAGTGGCACAAAATGAAAAATTGAGCTCCGTCCCTGTGTGAGTTGGAGAGAGAGCTCTTTACCAAAGCTGGGGTCTTCTAGAAGACGGGGAAATTAAAGTTTGATGACTGAGGAAATCCATTTGCGGTTTTTTTGGAGAGGAACCTGGGGCAAACAAACGCTATGGTGCATTGTACACACGCGTGCGCGTGCGTTCGAATGTGGGTTTTTCTTTTTTTTTTTTTTCGGGGATTGAGAGAGTGAGGGGGGGATATCCTTATGGGCTGAAAATCACTCCGTCAAACTCCCTGGGTCCGGATGTTTTACAAAACCGACAGTACTGAGATGAATTCAATGGATTCTCGCCTCTGTCAAAGGGAGTTAAAGAAAAAAAAAAAAGTAAAAAAAAGGAGGGGGGGGGGTGGGATTGACAAAAAAAATTTAGAAGCAAAAAAAAAATGTGTTGCGTTCGTAGCACACACGCAGACCGGCAACAACCTTCCAAAAAAATATCAAGAAAAGAAGTTCAAAGAAGAGTGCGCGGCCTTCCTTGGCCTTACTCCTACATTTTTTTTCTTGTGTGTGTGACATTTTATTTATTTTTGGTATATATGAAGAGGGCTATACTTCTCTCTCTCTCTTACCCGATTTTTTTTTCTATTATTATTCCCCCTCCCCTCTCTCTTTTTGAGCCCTCCTGTCTCTTCAGTTAGTGTACTTCTTGGAGGGGGGGGGGCGAAATAATAGGAGTTGGTGTTGGTGAAAAAAGAGGGGGGTGGAGGACATCAGGGATGGGCAAGACGCGTGCTTGCACAGACTAAAACCCACGTGCGACGATCAATAGCCAGCAAGCCACGCGATCCATCCTCTCCCATTGGACCCACCGCGGTCGTGTGGGCGGAGCGTAGGCAAATTCCGATTGGACGGCGTAGGCGGATAAATTTGCATATGCATCCGTGGAGGCGGGCGTTGAATATTCGGATGCTGGTCCATCCTTGGTTATCTAGGCCCAACTTTTTTTTATTCCACCCTCCCCTTCTTTCGACCTTATGTTGATGACCCTATCGGACATTCCAGGCAGAGAGCGCTATCCTCTCTTTTCCTCTGAGTAGGGATAAAAAGGGGGTTCTGATACAGTGTGCAAAAGGTCCAAAAATGCTTCGGACCACTGGCTGGGTATTTGACATTTTGGAATGTCTCGGGCATTTTCTTATTATGATTGTCCTCCACTCCCTCTTGCCTTTCTTGGAGCCTCCACGTGCGTGTGTGTATATATATCTGGGTCCTTAAAAATATATCTCGGCCTTTTTTATGGCCACTTTTAAGGGAAGAGGGCCATATTTAAGTGTTCACTTACCGCTTACAATGATGTGACAGGTTGCTATTTTGATTTAGGGAGAGAGTTAAAAACGTGAGTCTTCTCTGATTTTTTTTTTTTTTTTTTTTTAACTTTCACCACACGTGGTGTTGTAGCATCAGACACCCATGAGAGTCATAGTTTATTTTTAGATGAACTGTCAAAAGGGAGGGGGTGGCTGTAAATATGTAAATAATAAAGGAGCCTTTCATGCTAGGATTCATGAACATTTAAGTGCCATATCGTACACGTTTTGAAGCCGTTTTTATGAAGTGAAAAATAAAGCATTATTGTGGCACTAAAAATGCCAAATGGATTTTTTTCCCCTTTTCATTCTGGAATGTTTGCATTGAGAGCACTTATTTCTGCCCCCCCCCCTCAAAAAAAATTCACATTACACGATATATGTCTGTGAAAAATGTCTTTTAATGACTCTGATAGGGCGCTTAATTATTTTCGTAGAAACGAATTTTTATTTAATATTTGTTTTATTTTTGTCATAAGCTTTACCATTAAAAAAATGACCCTATGTCTTGAGCATCACTTTCATATGTACCAATGTATTGCATATTTTGTGATGACCCTTTGCGTCTGTCATCTTAATTATTACTCTAACCACAAAATCCAAAATTCAACTCATGTTCAAGCACATAGTTATTAAAATAGTCAGTAAAAACAAAAATTGAGTTTAACATCTCTCGCGAGGACACACTAACAATTTCTATGATATATCAAAGAATACGTTTGCCAGCATACAATGCGAGTACCTATTTCAAGTATTCAGTTGCTCTGACTACGTTGATTCCTAACCTCACCAAATCAACCACACACTCAGAAGACTTCCGCACACATCACACTAACATTCTTCCTATTACCGTAACCTTCTTCCTTTCAATTATCTGTCGCTTTTATACTATTTGATTATATCTATTCATCCACATCTAAATTTTATTCAGAAATTGTTAACACAGGAACTCTCCTCCACCCAGATGTTAATCAGAGATACATATCACGAATAGTCTATGTTACAATTTCCATAATTACACCATTTCCATTTCCCCATCATTTATTAAATACCTCAGAGACATGAGTAAAATATAGTGTTTTAGTTTTGCTAAGCATATCTAAAAACCATATCATAGAATATTTCACTGCATGTAATCGTTCCTGGGAGTATTTTAAAATTTCTGAGATTCTATTTAACAATGTTTTTTTTTTTTTTTTTTTTTATCAGACATTAATTCTTTAAAAATTTGAGTGAATCAAGATTATTGTTATTTTACTTATTATTTTGACATTGCAAGTGTCAATGCGTATTTTTACTACTTTCAAATTTTAAATATCCTAATTATGAATTTGATTTTTTTTTTAAAGAAAATTCATTGCATTCAAAAAAAATTATTAAAAAATATATGATGATTTATTGATAAAAGCATATGAAAAGCCGCTACAGAAATATTTGTTAAAATATATCTATCTTGAAACGTATATCAGAGGAAGCTTATAAATGCTTTAAAATTAATATATTTTTAATAAAGTAAATTTATGCTTATTTTGACCAATAATTTGAGATGCTGCATTTCGAAGAATGAAATATAAAACTTCCAAAAAATTTTAAAAAAATATTGTTGGTTTGTATAAAATTTTGATTGATATGTCCTAAAAGAATAAATTCACAAAAAACAAACACTAATATAAATAGATGTTTAATGTGGAAAACTTAGAGCAAACCATATAATACACACACATACACACACACACTCATATATATTTATGTATATTTGTGAGTGAGTGCGTTTAAAATTTTAATATTATTTTTATTCGTAAATTTTTTTTAAAAAAAGCACTAGTTTGCTGTATACAATAAAAATAATACATTTAATCAGTGCATTATAATTTTTCTGTCAAAGGTTATACTATTGACTCGATATATAAATTAACAAATATTACGTAGTGTATAGAAGTCTCTATTCAAAAAGTATTTCAAAGAATACCATATGTTGTGAGAAAGAGAAATTAATTTCCTGTAATGAACTTCTTATGCATTAAATATTTCATTTTTGCTATTACTAAGGATTAGATCACAAAATCTCTGTTGCTTTCATGTCAATTAAGAACGCCTTGTTTTAGGTTTATATAAATTTTAAGGTATGAAACTTAATAATTTAGCAAAAATAAAGTAAGGCATAAATTAGAAAAAACACAGAACAGTTTGATTTATAAAAGGAGAACTTTATTCAAATTTTGAAACAAAATCTACACATGGACACTCTTTTAAATTTAGTCACATATATCAATAATATATGCCATACGTTTATTACTTCAAAATATATAAAAATCCATTCAAAATCAAAATACTTATTATTCTTTCGAAGTTCTATAATTTTCCTGTTTTTAGATTTATTTCGTATTTGCAACTGTTAGCAATATTTTTTTTACGTTTATAGTGATTGTTGCAGGGAATTTTAAATCAAACATTTGCGAATATTTAGTATCATGGCTATAAAAGGAATAAAACTATTGATACTTGATGTTACAAAATATACCATATTTGCTACAGTTTTAAATGATCTCTAAAATGTTAAAACTAATTTAGTATATTTCATAAAAATATTTAAAGTGAAGTTTTAATGAAATATAAGTAATGCAACTCAATTTTTTTAAACATAGATCGGTAAGAATAAGGTTTCTTTTTATTTACAACTCTCTAATCAGTAATTACAATACGAAGGAATAAAATGTTTCTTTAAAAATAAAATTCTGGAAAGCATTTTTTTTCAAAATGAAAATTAATAATTTTCTTGTAAAAAAATTTTAAATTAAGAAATAAGTTCACCGAAGGAGAAAGAAAGAAAATTCTTTTCTTTCTTAATTCCTAGAATTTAAATAAATTAATTTTTAACGTATGAGCTTATGATGGCTTTACGCTCGTGTTAGAGTTCAAATTTTTTTATTGTAAATCCCTTCGAGTTTTGCGTATTTTCATGCTTGTAGTTTTTAACATAACTAAAGAATAAATTAGTGTGTTTCATATGTTATCAGTAGTTATTGTATTTCGAATTTTGATTAGTTATTTGAATTCTTTCTGTTTATAATTCATATTTTTATATGATTAGTGTGAGTTTTCGTGTTCTTTATCGTTTTTGTGTAAAATTATGTTAACAATTAAATTCTTTAAGTAACTAATGATTAATAAAGAGAATATGAAATATATTTAAATAGCTGAATAATTTTATGACAAAAACTTGTGAAAAGAATTTCCTTTGACGCATTTCATTGCAAATTTTTCATTCGGTAAAGAATTACTAATAACTTTTTACATGACTTGTGATCTTGTTATATATGTTCTTTAGATAATAAAATAATATCTTGTAAGCGAAAATTTAATCCTTTTATAATTTTAATTATTAGGTAATTTTTTTTATCCCTATCAAGCATTTTAAACTCTATTTTATAGGTAGCAAATATTTTTGAAAAACATTTTTCTAATTCAAGTTTTATAGAATTTGGATAGCAACTAAAAGTATTTGTATATTTTAAGCACAAACATGCAAACAACTGCAGAAATATGATATCAAAACATTACCTCAGTTAAAAATTCACATATAAGCTCACCTCAGGCTCTGAATTATTGAAAATATTTTTTTTTAAAAAAAACTCTCGACTCTTGATAACTTCGATGTTTTATGTACTAAATAAGCTCCCTTGTTAGATTTTTAAATTAATTCTACCTTAGAGATTTACTTCATTACAGAAATTAATTTAAATTTTGTTAATTTTTTACAAGGTGTTTCATATAGAATATTTTAAAATTAAAATTAAATTTACATTCGCTAGCTAACTTTTATTTTAAGGCTTAATTGTAATTTTTAAATGAAAATTAGTTTTAAAACGTACTTTTTTTTAACGTTGTATTGTTACAATAAAATAACGCTGTATGCTCACAAAATAATTCTTGATCTTAGTTTCCTTACTTTTTTCTCATAGAAGATTTATTTTTCACAAATTAAAAAAAAATGTAATTTAGTAGTTAAATAATTGAAATATGAAGGGGAAAAAATAGAAAACCACACTTGATTTTTCATGTCAAGAAAGGTTTCAGTTTACTTTCAGTCATAATATATTTTATTGTACATTTTGAATAATCAATCTTTCATACTGCATCTTTTTAAACCTTTTACGTGTATGGGGCCCCGCCCGGGATATATTCCTTGAAAGATTATAGTATACAGTATTTAAGTAGTATCGATAATCGTCCGAAACATTATCTTTTAAATGTTTGTTTTAGACCTCTCACGAATATGTATTTTAGTATATTTAATAGAATCTATATATGTGTTGCTCCCTTTCAAAGAGATTTCGCTTTTAATAATAATTCTTAGCTTACAATTTATTTATTTCTATTTGACTTGCTATATTAGTAGCATCTATTCATATTTTAAAACTTACACGGTTCATGTCACCTTTTTTTAAAAAAATTACAGATATTTCCCCCTTATAATCCATTAAAAATCACAGAATACAATATTTAAACATTTTCTATAATTTTTCGGAAAATTAACTCTTAAGTTATTGTGTTAGATCTACAGTGAATGTTTACTTTAGTATACCTAATATAACCATTTACTTTTTTTTATTTTTAAGATATTCATCTTTCAATAATTCTTCTTAGATTATAATCTAATCACTTCTCTGTGATTCACAATATCAGGTGCATATATTCATATTTTTAAAATTTTCACAGTTCTTTCTTCCGTTTAAGACCTTATAGATATTTTCTCCCCCTATCATCCGTTAAAATTTTTATTGTTTAATACATAAATATTTTCAATAATCGCTCGAAAAAATACCTTATGTTATCTTTTTTCTGTTGGTGTGTTTTTAAGTGTACCTCTCTCTAATACAACCCATTTATTTCGCTGAGTTATCCTTAAGAGATTTCGCTTTCAATAATTCTTCCAACCTTTTAATTTAATAATATTTATCCTACTCACAATATCAGGTACATATATTCATATTTTTAAATATTCACCATTCTATCTATCGTTTCCTGTTAGATATTTTTTCACTATAATTCGTTAAAAATTGTAATGTATAACAAAATAGTTTCGATAATTGTCCGAAAAATTACTTTTTTTGTGTGGATGTGTTCTTTCGTGTACCTCTCTCAAATGTTACCCATTTACTTTGTTGTGTTGTCTTTAAGAGATTCCGCTTTCAACCTCGTAATTTAATAACCTCTATCCGTCTCACAATATCAGGAACATATATTCATATTTTTAAATATTCACCGTTCCTTCCAGATGAAACATGGTAACCCCTCAACTTTTGTTTTGTCTTGGACCTGGCACACAGGCTCTTGAGTGATTATAAAAATCACTCAAATATGCATATAGAATTTCTTCGGCCTTCCCCTCGAGGTTATTCCTTGTATCTCTGAACATATTCCACATTAACATAATTCTCCGTAATATCTCTGCGGATTCCAAATTCCGTGTATATACCCGGGCTTTAGAATGAGGGGAACCTATTTTTCACCAATATGCGTTGAACCTGCCAGGTTTGGGTTACGTACACCCCTGACACAATGAAAACCGCCCCGACGTGATGAATATCATAGAGAAACGACCCAATGGAGAATATACGAAGGTCCATTCTGTGTGGATAATTCACGAAAGAACTTGTTCTATTATGTTTAAGAAGGAGTGCACAGCGAAGAAAAGAAGAGAACGGGATAAGTCTTACCTCTATAAACATTTTTCTTTTGGTGGTAGGCTATATAGTGAATATTTCAATACTTTTCTCGATTAAGGAGATTGGGAAACTCTTCTTAAATCATGGAATTTTAGGTCGTTTTTCATTTAAATGAGTTTGGAAGGCCTGCGGCCCTAGGACATGAACCATTTTTTTTATCCTACCTTAAATTCTGCACCCACCCCTTTGTATTGTATAATAGCCCCCTTGCTTTGCCGATGAAAAACTTTGCATGGTCCAGAAAGAGGGGAAAAAAATAGCATGCAGATGGGATGGATATACTTAACCTATCTTCTTGATTAAAGATTTTGTAAGGAATTTTTTTATGTATATATATTTGCTTTTTGTTGTTATTTTTATGGGTTTTTTTTTTTTTAAAAAAAATTAACTTTGGGATGATATAAAAGAAACTTGGGACTTTTTAAGACAAACTTTACTAAACTTTTAGGAGCTGGTCCATTTTGTGTAATAATGTCTATTGAATTTCCATGTCCTTACTTTCGCTACTAAGTGATCATGATCTTATATAAGAATTCTAAAAAGACTTATAATCATGATTTTTCGTAATAGATATCGTTCGTCGTAAAGATATTTCCTATGTTTAAGCTTCTTATTTCGATGCTATTTTTTGTAGTCTGACTATAAAATTCAAGTGACGTAAATGCACAATGTATTAAATAATTTTTTGTAACTTTTTGGTTAAATGCTTTGGAAGCGTAGGAATCAATAATAGTCGTACACAAGTTATTTTTAATTTCTCAGATTTTCTCACGTTGTTTTTTTTTTTAAAAAAAAAGCATTTTCTGTTACCCATCTCTTTAAAAAAAAAAAAAAAAAAACTCTCAAGTTCAATGTTATTATGTCAAGGATAGAGGTTCTGTAATTTTAGGGACACTAGTGAATTTCTTACGTCATATTATCCATAAAGGTGTGACTATTAAGAACTCACTGTTATTTTAATTGTCATATGGTTCCATTTTATCTTGTGCTGTTGATTCTATTTCTTCCTACGAACCTATGTTCATTTTCCGAAATTTTTTTATGCTAAAGGAATATACAAAGTGAATTACATCTTCTAATTCTATGTAAAACATACTCTTTTTAGACATAGTCTGGAGGAAAAACTATAGAATATTCAGCTGGAATCGTGAACAAGGGATGTTATTACACTCCATTTAGTTTAATAAATGACACCTAGTTAGATAAGTTTAGTCAGGATTTAGACGTTAAAGAAACTTTAATTGTTTGTCGTACGAGGCTTCATAGAAAAGTTTTATCTCCAAGGATAATCTTTGAATTTTGTTAACAGATTTTCACAATTTTTGTTGCAACTGAAAACTGCAATTATTTTCTGTGTGATGTTGGTCTATTCGTGAATTTTTCTTCACTAACCTTGGGGACTTTTATCAATTTGAATTGCTTAAAATTACAATTTCTTCCCAATACAAATGAAACATGATTAGGTAAATCAGACAGAGATAGAAATGAAGTGAAGTTATTTAGATATAATGGTATACAAATGATGTAGAATTAATGGAAAAGAATGGAAGATAGATGATAACAATTCCATCAGAGAATATTTATTCCGATTAAATTTTGTTGGTTTTGAGTATTGAAATGAGTTCTACTAAATGTATTAATCTACGTAGTTACTGTTGAAGAGAGTTGCGTAATTAAGAACGAATAAACTGGTATGATAGATTTCTTATTTAAATCATAAATTAGGATTGTGAATTATGTTGAGATTCCCGAGAAAGCGACATTAGATATTCTACAGTGATGATAAATAAAGAACTCTGTTTTGTTCTTGCGTGTCTTCAATTAGAATTTAATAGTTTTTACTAATATATTAGATTGATATCTAGTGCAAGTGCTGGGTAATGAAGGGCATACGTCACATATGTTAAAGCTCTATACACTTCTGACATAATCCCCATTCCTTTCCATGCCAATGTATGACTGGGCAAACCTTTCCGAGAGCAATGCCGATGGTGGTGGCCGACACTAATTAATGGTAGCTTTCACCTCGTCGTCAGAGCGAAAGTGATGACCAATAAAGTGTTCTTGTATTTTTGAAAGAGGTTAAAGTTACTAGGAGTAAGATAGGGTGCAATGACGTCTCTGAGCTTCAACTACATCTCCATATGTGTCGTTATATTCTTAAGTTCTCAATAGCCGTCGTGTTGCTACTAGTACGACAGTAATAAAACCAAACCAATTCTTCAACTCTCTGCACATTATCAACATCTGGGAACAAAGGGAAAAAGCAACATTACATGGAGTTTACATGTAGCTTTCAAGAATAGAAAAAGTAACAAATAAAAAAGTTAAGGCCATACAGGTAGTTCTTTTCAGACATCTCGTGTATCTTATTATCTGCTTTTTTATTTAGCTGTTTTCTTATTCTATTATTGTTGTCATATTTCTAAGTCTGAGAATTGTAAATGCATATTTTGAAGAATAGGAACTATTTAGTTCTTTTCTCCAAATCTTGTTAAAATCAAAGTCTGGTGGTTGAAATTCCAGGACATATAGAATTTTCTTTAGAAACATAGCCAAACTTTACAAACCTAACAATTATTTTTTCTTAAAAACATTGATTATGTATTGTATTCCATCCATTCTTCAAAGAGCTAACTTCTGCCTCAACCCCTCCATGAAAACTTTTGCGCATGCTTCTGGCTGAAATATCAAAGCCCGACAGAAATTAAGGGCGCATACAGACATTAATTATGGTATATTATCTTGTATTCTTTGATTATAAAAGTACTTGACTGGGTCTGGAATATCGGAAAACCTTGAATTCCTCTTAAATGTAATAGAATTTGCATATAGGCCATCAGTTGTGATTACATTGATTGAATGGAAACTTCTAAGAGAATATAACTCATTTTCCTTTTTTATTTATGTGCATTTATTTATGTTGATTGAGGAAGAAACTAGACATTGTCGACGAGAAATATAATCTCAACAAATCTAAAATATTAGTTTTGATAGTCCTTAAATTTAAAATAAGTTGATACATTTCTTTTTCTCATAATATTTCTTTTATAAGATTCAATTACACATTAGATTCTGAATTTTGACCGATATATATATATATTTCATTTGTTTTTAAACTCGTTAGAAAAGTAGAAATTTCAATATCGAGTTCATAATAAGTATTTCGAAATATCTTAAACTGAAGTATATCAAATAAGTTTTTATGAAATCATAAATATTTTATTGCAAGTTTCTAGTTTAAAAGACTGCTATTTCACTGACTTAATCCATGTTATTATCAATATTGTAGATTTAATTTTTAAAGTAGCTTTTGTTTTATTTAAAAGTAAGTTCAACATGTATAAAGTAACTTTATGGGTTCTGATCTAGGATTTTTTTACCTGGTTCCGGGGATAATGTCAGATTTTGATATTTTTTGTATTCTGCGGAATAAACACAAAGAAGCGCAAAATTATAAGTTATGAAAAATAACCAAAAATTTCATCAAAGGTGAAACACAGGATTTCGTTGTAATTTGATTCTTGATGTGTATACATCGTTTAAAAATAGAATATATATATATATATATATATATATATATATATATATATATATATATATATATATATAATATTGACTGTCATTTCAATGAAAGTAAATTATTTAATTTAGGCATATTAGGAATTAGTGGATCTTTTTCAGCAGAATATTGTGTTGGAGCAGTAGAAGCTAAACTAAAGAAATTCGGAATCTAAATTGAAAAACTTCATAGTGGTGTGTGTTACTAATAGGTCTAATATGATTGTAAATTAGAAAAATAAAGAGTTGTGATTATCACTTATGCTATGCACATTATATAAACCTGGATGTGTGTGATGTTCTTTCCAAGAAAAGAATGAATTTGGGAAGAAACACTATTGGGATAGAAAATATATCACATTAAGAAAAAGGGAAAAGCATTAAAATGAAATTGAGGAGCTAGTTGAAGATTTAGACAAATCGTTAGATCTAGAATTTGAAAGAGGTATAGCAACGTATGCTACATTTGGTATTGCTGTTAACTTTTTTTTTTTGTGTGTGATTTGTATATATGAAACTATAAAAAGGCCTGTGAAAAGATGATTTGCTCATACTCCAAAACACGCTGGATTAGCTTGGTGACGATTCTTGAAAGATTTTTAGAGATAATATCAGCAATTTCAAAAGTATTAATTGGTATTAAGAAACAACAAATTTTGGCTGATTTAGAAGTGAAAATTTTGACTGCAATTGTAGCACGCTTCAAGCCTGTAAATACTGGCCCTGAAAAACTACACAGTCGAAACGCTACTTTGCTAATTACCGAATGCCCGTCGGTTTTCGTCGAGTCATGGGTTCGACCCTTGATGCCATTAAAGTGCCGCCGTGTCTCCGGGGTTGATGCTTGTTAAGTCTGTCGAGGCTCAAAATCCTCCCTTAGGCGTTGTGTAGAAGTTAGGAGGGCATTTGCCACATCAGGTGTCGTCCTCTTCACTTGACCGAGGTACAAAATTACGAAGTCTGTTGCCAATAGTCTTCGTGTTGCTTCTAGCGCGACGCTAATAAAACCAAACCAAAGCTAATTACCAAAAGCATATTTGCTTTCATTATTGAAGAGTTGAATCAACAAAACTCAGAATTTATAAGAATATGAAACGTTCTATGGTCCCAAAAATTAGTGGGAGACTTAATGTTAGTTTTGTTGCATTATTGCAATGTCTAAATTTGGGGGAATTGTATGATGTTGTTACAGTTACTGTTTCTCATTCTCGTTTACCAAATAAAAAAAAAAAAACTTTTTGATTCAACAAGACAAAATAATTATAACCCGGCCTTTTTTTCAAGAAAGACGAATCACTGTTTTACTTTACACATTTAAAAAAAGAAGAAGCAGAAACTTATGAAGAAAAAGCTTCAACGTTGGTCGAAAAATTAGAAAAGCTACCCACTCAATGACAGGTCCTACATTGTTCGCCTATCAATGGTTCTAGCTCGAACCAAGATAGTCGAGCAAGAATTGCAGTTATTCAACTCAACAGTAAATCGATCATCAAATGTTATAAAACTGAGTGAGACTTTGAAAACAATTCCTTCGACATCAACTGAAGCTTAGACGGCATTTTTTGCTGCCGGTTTGTTTATAACAAAGTTTAGTATTAGTCTGAGTGATAAGAGCAAAGAATGCTTACGTTTGCTTAAATCATACTTTAAAAAGGAATAATTAGAATATTTTTTTATTTTATTTTGTAACTCAATGTATATAGGAGTACTAATTCATGGATGCTGTTGGGTTTTTTTTTTCTTCTTTTTTTTGAAATTTTTATGCACTCCCAGGAATTACTGTTATGTTCCCGGTATGGGAAAAATATCCGGAATTCAGAAATTCTAGTCTGATCTTGTTCTTATAATTATTTCTTTCCATAATTTATTGTGGAAGTTGATCTTACCTAAGTTAAATTAGAAATTAGAATAGTATTGTAAATGATTCTATGCACCTTCATTTTGAGAAATAAAATAAAGAAAGAAATCTCAATTTGAATTTAACAGACTGATTTGAAAGGAAAATAGTAAGAAATGCTTCAAGCTAGCTGTTACCTAAGTTTATTCGCCGTAATTCTCCTTTTCGGATCCACAGAAATTACTATATTGTTTGGTGACTTTTCCTCTTTAGAAAACAGAGTTGTGACGCTTCACTTCGATACTGAAGATCTTATCCATAGAAACTCATTAAGCAATCATTCAATAAAATAGTCAAGCTGGCTAAGCTGTTTTTACTCTTGTCTGAGATTTATCAAAAATAAATGTTTGTATTTTGTGAATATGGAACGGCAACCGACACGCGTCCTCAATCAAAGATTAACCGAAAATTCTACTTTGCGACCCTTCTAACTCCTCTCAGCATTTAAACACGTCCAATCTCTCCCTCTCTGATATATATATACACACTGATTTGCTTAAGCCACGGCTTACTCACAAGGCAAGGCTCTCAAATCTCATCTTAAACATCTTAACATCATAAGTCTTAACATCTTAAAGTTATCTTAAAAAAATCATCGCCTTGATTGTTTAATGGAAATCCTTATTTTATTTCGACATCTTAATGCAATATGCAATGATTTTATTGCTTTTAATTATTTATTTCTAGTACCGTTTTATCAGAGCTGTATACTTAACGTTTAGAAAAGAATTTGTTGCTCAAAATTATGGCTAGATACTACGTAGTTGCCTACCTTCACAATGCACTATGAGGAGCAAGGGATAATCAGTCTTATATTTTTGTCACCTATTTAGTCCATTGTTTGTTGGCACTCTGAGCCTCATCAGAGATCGAAAACTTTTTTCCTCCGTTAAACGACTTCAGGAAAGCAAAAGAGGGAAATCTAAATGTAACAAACCGATCATACCTGTGAGAGGGGTGATTATTGATGTCCCAACCAAATTAATTCAAGAACTGCCTCGTTGTCTGTATGAAGAAATACATCGTTATGCAACGCAAACACACTATCTTCGTTGACATTCCCCTTATATTTTCTGTATAGGTCTCCGTCAAATTTTTACGGTTTATCAATATCACTTGGAACTAACTGCTTCTCCCTCGGACAAAAATTCAATAAGGAGTAATTCTTTGCGATGCCAAAAGACGGAGGACTTGATTTTTCGGGATGAAACAACAGTTTAGGATTTTTTCTACCAGCGTTACACCCACGACACCACTTATACATTGTAATACTGCTCAGAACTCCATCTTCGTAAATAGTTCTTATTCAAAACTATTCGTTAAAAATCTAGAAAAGCACTTTTACTTTCGCGAGAAGAAACTGGATAACCTTTCTGAACTCGCAACTGGCGCGATTCGTAATTGAAACACTCATTTCAATACGGCACTACAACGAGAGTCTTCAACCGACTGGATAAACGAGCACGCTCTTAACTCCCAAGAACTTGATGTAGGAAGCAGTGCAACCAATTTTGTTGGAAGGAAAATGTCTTTGAGTTTCAAAGTCTCGGCACTTTTACTTTCTGGACAACCCTCGTAGTTTTGTATTATTTATTTAATTAATTAATACGATTTTGAGCCTGAGAGGTATAACAAAAGTAAACCTCGACTTGAGGTGATATGATATAATCAACTTAACTGAAGTATGAACTAACTGGAAATTGCAACTTAATTAATTCTTAGATGCAGATTCGACATACTCCAAGTTTAAATCCTTGTCTACAATTACATCTCCTGTTCATAGCATAAATCTCAACTTTAAACACTCCTGTTCTCGCTCTTCTACACTACGTCTAAGAACAACGTTATGTGTAGAACTATAAGATGCAGTTTGTTTCAATTTTTAGCATGTTTGCAAAAACTAAATGCGGGAAATAAACGGGGGATTGTGGAAAATATAAGAATCATTTTAACAGAATAAATATGCTTACAAAATATCAAACTAGGAAAAAGAGCAACTTGATCTCAAAATGGGGCCGTTTCATTTAACAATGTTTGTTTGGGCAGTGAAACCATACATTTATTCCAAAGACATCGATGATATTCTGTTCTAATCGTATACTTCTTATGGTTTAACGCCAAGGAAATGCTTTTTGGTAGAGAAATACCTTGGCGACCAATGGTTTGCAAGTTTGCTTCTGCTGAAGAGCTCCTCATGGAATAATAGACATCTCACCGTTTTTTTACCTGAACCTTAAGGGTCTCATGCGTATGATGAGGAATTAATGAGTATGAGGTACTAGGAGGCGGGATAGACAAATAAGACCTCTATAGTCGTAACCACCTCAGAGGTTTATCTTCTTTAAATAAGTATGGGAATCATGATCCCAAGGTAGCCTAATGATCTTTTCTTTTCCATATGGTTTACTATCTTTGGTAAACATGGCTGACGTTCCTCCGGGATACTCTACTTATCCTGTACTTTTGAACCATCTTGCCAACCAATTTTATCCTTTTTCTTCGTTTTTTCTGTTTTGACTACTGTTTAGGCAAATATTTGGCCCAGTTTAGTTGGATTTTGCTTTAACGCCATAAGCCGTAACTATCACTCATTCTATACCGTAACATTTTTGTTTGTAACTCGATTTTCACTATTCTTGTTGTAACTGAAATCTAAGTGTGTCTATATTATGCAATATTCAGCTTTAGACATAATCTGCATTCCTTTCCATGCACTTTCGCCAACACTTGAGTAGTTGGGCTAACCCGTGGGAGAAGAATTTCGGTGGCTGTGATTGACATGAGGTTTTATTGGCAGCTTTCTCTTTATCGTCAGAACAAAAGTGGTTTCTCTTTAGGGGCAACTATTTCATCTCTGGGAAGAGGTGAAAGTTGATAAGTGCAAGATCGTGTGTGATGACGCTTCGTTGCCTCAACCTGTTCTCTAAACGTCACCTTCTTCAGTTCTCATTCCGCCAGGGACACTTGAAACGGAGAAAATCAATCCATTACATTGAAGACCCATGTAATAGATTTATTTCAAGTTCAACAAACATTTTTAAAATCGGATTACAAATGAAAAGTGATAGCTATGGATGCATTACTTTTCAGTTAAGCTTAGCAGATGTATTCTTAAATTGATTGTGGTTCTGATTATGAGGACCGTCGTTATTAGCTTTCTTATGACCCCCAAAAAACATTCGTTTTAATCACATCAAATAATTAGTCTACTGGTTGTTTGCTTCACGTAATCAAGCTTTCAAATTAAAAATGTCACCCTATGTCCTGATGCACGTTAAACTGTATAGGCTACAAGTCATCCTGATAACCTAGTATGGAAGTTAGTTACTTGACTGAAGTTCAAAACGATTAGACTTATCGCCAATATTCCTCGTATTGTTTTTAAGTGCGTTATTAATAAAATGATCAATCGATCATCAAAAGTCACTGTATGTCTTCGGATGAAACAGTTGAATATTTTTTCTTGTATTTAATTTCTTAGTCATAATTTGTTTCTTGTTCATTTTATTTTATTTTATTTATTTATTTTGCAAGAGAGTTGTTTTAATTTTAAAGTTACAAATAGTATACAGAGAATTCATTTATATTACATTTGGCCATACTGTTCTGAAAATCGAAGAGTAGTTTAGAACAGGTCTGTCCAACCCAAAAGATTTTGTGGACCTTTTTGGAAATGTATTTTATTCCTGCGAGCTGCATTGTGTATATATGTAAGTAATGAATTATAATGAATTTATTTCACCTTCTTTTTAAGTTTGGTAATTTAAACGCCAATCCAAATTAATCGCATTCGATTTCCCCCTCCAATAACATATAACATGAGGTAATCCCAATGGAGGTAATAGGATACGATACGAACGATTCATCCTGGAATGATATTTGTTTCTTCAATGTATAATAAAGGTTTAAGGTTTTGTTCCTATCACTGAGCTCCGCGGGCCAAAAGTCTACACTAGATAGGCCGCGAGTTGGCCACTTCTGGTTTTTTGAAAACCTGCAATCTATTTTTCTAATTCTTCACCTTGTGTTCTTGTAGTGTAATATATTTTCATTACCACCGTAATTCTGTTATTAAATTCATGAACTTCGTGGCTGACTATGTACAATTTGAGTTGTGGGTTCGAAACCTATTACCACCCGAGTTCGTCTTGTGGGATAGTAGAAGCTCTCCAAATCCCCGTGTTGTTTGGTTTGGTCTTTAAGAAAATGAAGTACCAGCTCAAGTATCATTCTTACTACTTAACCAAGGCGAAGAATTATTCGGTCTATCTCCAATATCCGTCTTGTTGCTCCAAAGCGACAATAGTTCAAAACATTCCAAGAAGGAGGTATCTGAATCAAAACTGGTATTTTTAATCTATGTTTCTCGCTAAAGATTTGGATGGAAACTTATGTAACTTCTTTTGGTGTAAACTTTTTTCAAATAGTAATTTTAGATTGATGTAAAATAGATCTGAGTCTTATAGAAAATTTTATTTAAATTTTTTGAAATTAAGCCAATTTACATTATTTCTGAGGCTCTGTCCTTAGAGATAACTTATCATAGCTCGTATTACTTTCCCAAATCAACTTATATTGCTCTGAAGGATAGTTCCTAATAAATCTATAAAATTATAATGCCATGCAAATTGTGTATGTTGAAATTGTTATTCTATCTATGTTTGTGATAGTATTAAAACAACCTCTCATGTTAAATTTAAACAAATTGTTTTGGGATCAAGTGAGCATAGTTTCTACAAGCCTTAAAAACAGACCTATGATACTTCCATGGATATTTAATTTCTTTTATAAGATATAATGAGGCTGAACTTTAACGTGCAAAATTATAGTTTTGTAACAGAAAATTCGAAATAGCTATTTTAATATTTTGAAAAGGGAACATAATATAATCTGTTTAAAACAAATCGCGAGTGTAAATTTACTTTTATTCAAAAAGTTTGTCTCGAATATAAATTCGACTTTCCATTTATGTTAGTTTATTACGAGTATATTGTCCTTTTGAAAGTCGCTGTATCATATGATGGTAAAGTATACCTGATGATCTGGAACAATAATCTGTGTAAAAGTCTGGTATTTAAATCGCAACATGTTAAGCTTTTTCGGATCTACATGTTCGGAACTCGATTTTTCTAAACTGTAGAGTAGAATAATAGGGATTTCTGTACGCTAAATTCTTACATATCTTCAAGAGAATCATCTGGGTATCGACTTTTAGAATATGAGGTCTCATACTTGTTTGTCTTACCGCATCACACAGCAATCGTGATGGCTCGTGGCTGGTGTTGTTTCAGTAAACTAAATTATAGTTGTTTCATTACAACTTAATTATAATTTTTTATTAATATCACTGTAAAATGAAAATTTGGAGCTTGAAGCAAAGTTCTTTGAACTGAAATGACATTTTATGGCCTACCACTCGATAACTTTTAGGTAAGCGGCCGCGGTAATTAAGTGGGCTCATGTGTTTGAATCTGTATTCTACGAAAGATTTGACTTGTTGAGAAATTGATGCACCTTAAATCCGTCGAGGCTCAAAGTAATCGTGTAGAGATTATTTGGAAGTTAAGAAAACGAAGTGCCCGATCAGATGTCTTCATGGTTTGACTGTTATTCGAAATTAAGAAGTTTGTCGCCAGTAACCCTCGTGTTGCTTCTACTTGTAATGTTAAAAAATAATGAATTAATCGATTCACATCACGGGACGGTGGATCAATAACAGTCAATTAGTGACACATCACATGGTTTAAAATTTTGATGACTGTTGCCAGAGCAACTCATTCTATATCATTGAGCTAATTTCAATGATTTATGACGTATTTTCTTCATTTTTTAACTCTACAACCGTCTTAAAGTCTAATTGAATAACTAATAGTTTCAAGACTCTAAATGAAGACACGTAAGCGCAGGACAACACATACTTTGTTATCTATCAAAGAATATTCAAGAACATACTCTCTCGAATCCCTCTTAACTCGGTTAATCATAGTTTATGTTTAAATAATGAAGTCATATCTTACCAAATTATTTTTTACGTCTCACACAATTCTTGTTTATAACAGGTTTGACTCTTATTATCCTAAACAGGAATCGTTTTAATCCAAGCAATTAATTACAATGATTCAAACCAATTTATAATTATATGTCCGCTTTTCGTTGTCTTCTATCTACTTTCTCTTTCCTTTAATTTCTGTTTCGTTTATATATATCATTATCGTTAATTCAAATCAATACACTTATAAATATTTTAATATTTATCATATGTAGTATATGAGCAAAACGTCATGGCCTGATTATACAATCAATCTTAAGATTGCGTAATATCCACCTTTAGTATTTGAAGAAGGCATCATTACGAAAATGCTCGTAAAAAGTTGTCTTTCTTGTTTGTTTTGCAAATAAATGAGACTTTTTCAAAAACACACATAACGGATTTATCGTTTATATACGTTTCAAAGGTGCTTATCGAAATCGTTTTTCTTTAGAATTGTGCTCTTAATTTTTTTGACTTTATTGTAAAAATGAACGAAACTGTAAGAGGATATTAGACCTCACCTGACACATCAACCTTTCCATTTGTTAGCAAAAAATTATAACTGTAGAATAACTGAATTAAATTCAAAAAATAAAATAGAAAGGGAGAAAATTGGCTTCTACTCTTCTGATTTTAACTGGTGCGTCTTTTTCTTAATTGGTAGTTCGAACAATTTTATTGATCCAATTCAGCCAACATTTGAACTAAATGAAAGTGGTCACGGCAGCCTAGTGGTCATGATCGTGGACTCGCACACGGGATTGTTTCTGTCGATTCATGGACTCGAGCCTTCATGCTATTAAAGACCCGCCGTGTAGCGGGGATGATTCACGTTAAATTTGTCTCAAGTCCACCCGTAAGCGTAGTGAGGAAATTTAGAGAAAGAGAGGCAAACTTCATCACTGGGGACGACACTTGTCTCAAGCTCAAAATTACGAGATCCTTCGATAAAATCCCTTGTATTTCTTCCAAAAGCAGCGTTATAAAAAAATCTTGAATTCAGTGAATGAGTTAAGGTGATAACTATTGGACCCTTTGAAGTTTTGAATACCTACTAAATTAAGCTGTTTCTTAGAATGAAAGTTATGTTGAAAATGTGTTGTATTGAACATACATTTTTATGTAAACGGCATTCCATTTTAAGAGTCTGAATTCTTTCATGTCTAAAACCTCTTCAAAAAGTTATCTTTTTAACGTAACTATACTTATAATCGGAAATTTGCCATATTATATGCCACATTCTTGCTATATAATTTACTACATGTGTGTCATTGTGTACTATGTACCAAAAGACTCATCTTGAATATATAGTCAGATTCGGCATAAATTTAGTAATGCGTACACATTGAAACATTAAACACAGTACCTATTTTATAAATATTCATAAATACGGTTATAAAATTAAGAAATTTGGAGTTGTCTACTAAAATTCCAAATAAAAGGGAGGGGAGAAATATCCAGAGTTAATTAAAGGTTTGCTTTTTAAATTACCGGACTTAAAATGGAAAAAGTAATATTATAATAATAGCATAAACAATATTTAGTAAAAACTGATCCATTTAAAAAACAAGGTTTGTTCTTTAGTTTACACGTAAATGAACAAATAAAGTCCAAGAGTATAACGATTTGAACGGAGACCGAAAGCGGAATTTATGATGATGAATGATAATTTTATATAAAGGCTTATTAACTTTATTCATTAAAATTTTTACCGTCCTCAGCAATGGTTTCACCCGCCGTGTACCGGAGTTGATGCTAGTTAATCCTGGTAGAGGTGCCAAGTCCTCCCATTGGCGCTGTGGGGATAGTTCGGAGAGGCAACTCAGAGCACAATCAATCAGCAATGGTTTTATCATTGTCAAATTAACTGTGTTAACTGGTCACTAATATTCCATTCCATTCACATTAATATTAATAACTACTTTTGAACGTACTTTTTCGAAAAAAAGATCCTTCCTTTCTTCTAGGAAATCTGTATTGAAACCAGCTTATGACCTTTAGACAATCTGTCTGGAGTAAACATGAACTGATGAAATTAGGAATTTCTTCGGTTACAAGTTATATATCCGAATTTCTAAATCCACCATGTAGCGAGTCTAACGCACGTTAAATCTCGTCAAGCTCCCAAGTTCTCACAGTGGTGTGGAGGTTTGGAGAGGATGGTGCCAGCTCAGATGTCGTTCTCGTCACGACTTTGGTTTAAAATTATAAGAGTGGTCGCCAATAGCCTCGTGTCCCATCTCATGGCGACATTGATAAACAATTACAATCGAATTCCCAATCTGCCCAACCATCCCATGCACTAATATTGTCAGCTAGTAAATATATGAGATATTTTTCTTAAAATATCTCATATATTTACTCTCATATATTCATATGAGATATAGATCTCATATATTCATCTCATATATTTATTCTCATATATTCACTGTAAATTCGTGGAAGCGTAGAAGATCTTAATTTGTGATCATGGCTCATAAAGCTGAAATCTGTCGCCAGTATACAACTCTGGAGTGAGGCCGGAATATTATTTAAGAACTCAAAACAAACTTGAATGGATTCAAGAAACTCGTATTTGAATTGAAGTAAACATTTACTTATCATTTTGTATTTTTCTGTTGTTAACTGCGTGCACACGTGTACAAAAACTTCAGTTTAAAAGAAAACTTTAGGCTTTATTTTGATATGTATCCCTTTACATTCCGCCATGATTTTACCACGTATTTAATTAGATTGAGGTTTCGCCAGGACCATTATGCCTTGCATCTACAAGTCATTTTTAATTCATGTGAACGTAATGTTAATCTTATGAAATTTCTACTTTCCTTTTCAAATCTAGACTATCTTTTTTATTTTATTTAAACGCAATAAAACGCATTCGAAAAAATAAAACATTGAGAAAATTTTTTAGTTTGATTGCTTTTTCTTCACATTTTAGAAAGTGTAGTTGAACTTCTATATTTTGAACTTCTATGTTTGAATTTTTTTTCATGAATCTTGAAATTTCACTATAAAAACAGTCTCTGAACACCAAACAAAATTTCTATATCAGAACAAAAATTTTGGCATAAAACAATATGTGTTGTTATTGTAGTAAAAAGTACCCTTGTATTTCATTCTGAAGAAAAGATGTAAATTAAATAAGAAAAAAAAACATTTTTTACCGATCCTTGAAGCAAAGAAAATCCGCAGAAAATGGGAGTCATTTATTTGTCACAAACATAGTTATTCAAAGACGGGTCAGTAATGTAAAAATCGCCGGTAAAACTATTCCCTCCCCTTTCCCTCAAAAAAGTATGGAACTTAAATTTACTACCAGAGTTACAGCAGTAAAAAAAATGAAATTGGCTTTGTTAATTTCATTTTAACATGTGCTAACATTTTTTTTCAGTTAAGTTCTCGAAAAAGTAGAATAATTCAAATTGAATATCAATTAGCGTGATGTAAGAGTACTTCCGAGTTCCAGATTCCATAAAGCAATTACTATAAAGAAAACAAAATATCTTCAAATTTCTAATGCATTTTAATTTTCACAAGCAAACATTCTAAAGCGCAAAAATGCTGCCAATATTGAACAACAAAAAGAATAAATTAAATATTAAAAAACAGAGAAAATGATTAATTTTTTAAGAAAATATTTTTTTCAATATTCTGTTTGAATATGTAAATAAAAGCAGACAATAAAATTATAAATTCAATATACTGTTAGCAAATTAAATGAAATTTCAATAATCTTAATGTATTATAACGTAAATCTCTCTTGAACCTAACACCATGTATCCTTTATTTTATGCCCACGCATTTTTGTTGATGCCATTTTCTCAAAACAACAACATATTAGCACATGTTAACAAATCAACGCTTCAAAATAATTGAATACGTTATTATTTAATTTAATAGATATTTTTTTATTTTTATTTATCTTTGATAAAGTTTAAAACTGCTATCAAAAAGGTCTGCGTACGCATAAATAAGAATCAAGGGGGGGGGGAGAATACATATAATCGCTCCAATTTCATTCGGTATTTTTATAAATGTGAAAAGGTAAAGTAATTTTAACTCATATTATTATGGAAAATGTGTTTTTAATCAAGCTTTTATTTAAAGAAGGAGTAAAAGGTATAAAAATAATATTTGGAAATGTAAGCAAAATTTTAACTGTATTTGACATGGTTAAGTGAAGAACACGGGTCTCTAGACCGCACCCATCCCCAAACTAAAATGTGTTAATCAGTTTTTATTTAAAGAAGGAGCTGTACAGGTATAAAATAATATTTGGAAATGTAAGCAAAATTTTAACTGTATTTGACATGGTTAAGTGAAGAACACGGGTCTCTAGACCGCACCCATCCCCAAGCCTGTCACTGCTTGACCCTACCATAATATATTGTGTTGCCATCTTAGTCATACGTGTATGCAAAATTTCTGCTCAATCAGGTAATAGTAATTGGGTTAAAATTAATCCTATGAAAATTATACTACTGTCCTCAAATATGATATTTCAATCTATTTGAAAGCAATGAAGTGCAACCGAAAGAGTAAAAATTAAGAAGATTTCTGCAAAATCACTTTTTCTCTCTGATTTTTAAATTTTTTTTTATCCCTATTTGAATTTTTCGTTTGTGGATTTAAAGAGTATTCTAAAATTGCGAAGAAAATTAATTCCGCAGAAACCTTCGTTATTTTTTGCTTTTTCGAACGCACTTTTTTTTTTGCAATCAAATAAATAAAGTAATATAGATTTGAGAATGGTAATATAAATTCTATGGGAGTAATATTACGTTCACGAAAACAAAATGGCCGGTAGACGGAAACCTTAATCGAAAAAGATAAACTGACATTTTCATTAACTGTGCACAAAATATGTCATATTCTTGCATAATGGTGATTTTTTACGGTAACCAAATGGTTATGTTAGCGAGCTCGGGGCTAGTGATGTCTCAGTCCAGCCGACTATTCGAGTCTTAATTTTACTAATGTGCTGGAATTGATGCAGTTAAAACAGTCAAGGTTCGAACTCTGAAAGTTTGCGTGTTGGAGAGAATAGAAGAGAAAAGAACGTTGGGCTAATCATAGTCTTTTCTTCACTAACTTCAGGGATCTTTTGTAATTTGAATTGCATAAAATTCCAGCACCTCTCCAACCAAATGAAATGTGATTTCGGAAAGTAAATGAAGAGAAAAAGTGTAATTAATTGAATTAAGGATAGTGATATATAAATGAAATAGAATTGAAATTTGTAGAAGGTACAGACGATAACCCGACCCGGTAAATGCAAAATAGCATTTTAGCACCAAGCGTTTACAATGTGTAATCGAAATCGGTTAGAAGTGACTCTGGGTTAGAGTAAATGGTCATCGGAGTCGAAAGTACTGTAATTCGATAACTGCCTCACTCGGTGTGTGAATTGGTGAAATAGAAATTTATTATTTCACTCTAACATAGGATTAAGCCGAATTGACAAAGAGAGAGAGGTTTTTTTTTTTTTTTTTGCATATTATGTGAAGGTAGTTGTAAAACTGTTATTGCATTTTTCTGGCATCTCTTGAATTAAATTTGAGATTGTATTCACTATTCAATCAAACCTTGCGATAACAGTAGTGTTAAATGATGAAGTGAAGCCGTTGCTGTAGAAGAGCCCTGTTTCCATTTTAGTGACCGCAGTAGCCCAATGGTCATGGTCGCTAGCTCACAACCGGTGTTTTTTCAATCAAGTCTTGGTCTCGAGACCTGATACCATTAAAGCCTTGACTAGCGGGGCTGATGCACGTTACATCCGTCAAGGCTCAGAGTCCTCTCGTTAGCTTGGTATGGAAGTTTAGAGCCGGCAATGCCAGCTCAGTGTCATCTTCTTCTCTGTGGCTCAAAATATCGAGGTCCGCTGCCAATAGCCATCGTATTGCTTCCAAATGTGTCGATAATATGCAACGGATAGCAATAACTTTACATGGTAATGTGGTAAAGGTGCATTATTGCTTTAAGAACATTTTTGTTTGTATAAAGCCTTTCGAACACAGGTCAAATTTTTTTTTTAGCGCTTGGTAAAAATAATGTAGGGCAAAAAACAGCATTATTGCATTCTCCTTGTTATTCCTCCGAAATTCGATCTTTTCATGAAAAGAATTTTTAAAATTACAAAAAGAGGGTTCCAAATTAATATTTAAAATAAATCGACCACATCATTCGTAATGCTGCTGATACTTATATAATTTATACTTGTCTCAAAATTATCACAAATATGTCCAGAGTTTCAAGTTAACATGAATACATTTGGATGGGATTTTTGAATTAAGAGGTTTCCGTACCTTCTTTTTAAAACAGATTTGTTCCTGTTGACCATAATTACATCCCACACTTGTAGGTTACTGAATGACACTATTTGAAATCTTATAGCAGAGTAGTCATGGTATCGAACTCGTGGATAGTAACATTTCAGTCGAGTTGTGGGTTGAAATTCTGATTCGTAAAAAGATCTGTCATGTAAAGGGTTTTCTACACATAAATTTATCGGTGCTCAAGTCTTCACGTTGCTGTGGTGAGGATGCTGAGAGGGAAGTACCAATTCATGTGTAATCCTCAATCATCTGATCATGGGTCAAAATTACGAGGCAGACAAGATAGATTTCTACCCACGGATGATCCAGGTTTTCGAATAAACTCATGCCTTTTTTATGCCTATATTTCCTCCCTCAGAGGCTTATTTGTTTAATTAAGAGCGATAATCATGGTCCCAAAATAATCTGGTGATTATTTTTCTCAAAAGGTTTGGAAAGGCGGGTGATGCACTCCCGGGATACTCTAGCTATCTTCCTCCATTTTCGACCCCTTCTTCTTGCCAACCAATTTTTACCTTTTTTCCAATTTTTCTGAAGTCCAGAACACAATTACGCCTTGTTTGGCACGCAAAGCCAGATTTGGCCCTTGCACCATTGAACTCAACTGTCATCGTCATCGTCATTATGCCCATATTTCCTGGAATAATCTCTGGGACTTGGTCTGGCCTTTAACTAAACCAGAAAAAATAAAAAACTTAATTTCTGTATCAAACAAAAGTAATTTTTTTTTTGAAAAATAACATGATTAGTTATATATATAAAAATCCTTCATATTCAGAAGTTCCTAAAAAAGGTTTAAATGACCAAATTCATAAAGCGTGTCTTGAAAATGCTTATAATAAACATATTATGTTAATACCTCTTTGAACTATAATGTAAAAATACTTTTCGAACTTTGCGTTGGATTTATATTTTATTGCTTAAATCAATCTTTTCAGTATTCTTTTATTACTCAATTACCATCAAATAACACAAGATTTGCTCTGACATGGGCACAAGATGGGAAAAAAAAAAAAAAAAAAAAAGACCAAGGGCCACATAGCATCGTATGACCTTAGAAGAGATAAATTCTTTTGGATGGTCGAGTTAGGGAAATGACTAGGATGCAGCGTTAGACCTAATTGAATAACATTCAGTTGTTGTATTCTCGTGCAGCAGTTTGGCGTGACGAGAACTGATGATGATGATCTTAATTTATCAAATCTTAGTGATATTTTAAACATTCATAGATTTGTCCTGGAACAATTTATTTCTCATATTATGTTATAATGGAGAAATTGGAGTGCTGAAAATATTCATGATTACTCTAAAAATTCATTTTTATTCATTTTTAAATAATTTTTTTAAAAAAAGAATTTTTTTAGGAGTGAATATAAAAAAATCAGGAGGACTCGTTAAATCCCAAAATGTTAACTACTTGTACAAAAAATTATACTTTAAGCATTCATTTAACTCGTTTACTTTCATCAACTAGTTGTTATCTAAATTGGAGAAATTATTACTTAGAATAAAATTCAGATTATTACTAACTTTTGAAAAGATGTATTTAATGTACAAAAATCGTTTCATATTAAATATGTGTGTTCTTATGCTTAAAGGAAACCTAAAAAGTTAACTTTTGAGTTTAAATAAATAATTACATTCAGCTAAATGGCTTTTTGCCTCGTTTGAATTTAAGAATTTTCTTAGTAAAATCTTAATGTAATGGGAGTATAAAATTGAGAATGATGTATCTACTGTTCCCAATCAAAAGTAATTTAATGATTTTATGGGAATCAGGTTTTAAAGACACACACACACAAACACACACACACATATATATATATATAAACTTCTTTTAATTAATGTTACAACTGCACTATTTGTTAAAATAATGATTTCGTTTTAACGTAATTTACTTTATATATTGTATAAATATTTCTTAAAAGTATTTGTTCGGCAATATAATTTTTCAGATATTTGTTAGTATGATATACAAACTTTACTTCTTTTATAGGCTTCAGTCTTTCTTATTCAAGTTACATTTAGAGATGGGCTGTTCTCGGTTTTCTCTTCACTAACTTTAGGGACTTTGTGCAATTCGAATTACATACAATTACGACTCCTTGTATACCCAATTGAAACTTGATTAGGTAACTTATATGAAGATAAGAAGTACTGTGATTTGAGTTAAGGATAGTGATATTTAAGGGAAATCAAACTGAAAGGAAAGAGAAGAGAGATTGAGGATATAGTGAGAAGCTAATAGATTTTGTAGATTGCAGTGAATCATCGTAATTAATAGTTTAGATTGAAAATAGTTTTAAATGATTCCTGATTAAAGTAATAAGATTCGATTCTGCTATAATTGAGAAGTGCTTGCATCGGGGAACGAGTAATTTGGTAAGCTATGACTTTGTTATTTGAATACAAATTAAGATTAACTGAGTTAAGAGATATTCGAGAGGAGAGAGAGGAATATTACATATTCCCTAATAGATAATAAACTGTATTGGTTTTCTCTTACATATCTTCATTTGGAGATTTGGACTTATTGACTATTTAATTAGACTTTAAGTTAGACGCAGAGTAAATAACGAAGGAAGCATATCACACTTTTACTTAACTACAATCCATGTAATTAAAGGTTATTGATCCGAAATGTTTACTAGATATTTCTTACAAACCCCATCTGTGCTTAAAACTCATTATTTAAACTCTTTTTAACAGTACCTTTTTTTTTAAATAAATAATCATGTAAATAGTTTATTTATGTTTTTTGTTCAAGAATAATACATTCTTAAAAAAAATTCTTCAAAGTCAGAAAAGGATTATTACTCTCAAATGAATCACAAACTAGAATATGAGCAGTCGTTCTAGCATGTGTTTCTAATTTGTTGATGGCCGCGGTTATCTAGAGGGTCATGGTCATGGACTCGCGGCCGGCATTTTTCGTGGAGTCTTGGGTTTGAGCCTTGAGGCCACTAAAGACCCAGCGTGTAGCTGGGATTGACTCACGTTAAATCTGTCGGGGCCCAAAGTCCTGCCATTCACGTGGTGTGGCAGTTTGGGGAGGGGGTTCCAGCTCAGGTGTCGTCATCGTCACTTGACCGAGGTACAAAATTACGATTTCTGTCGCCAATGGCCCTCGTGTTGCTTCTAGTGCGACGTTAATAAAAACTACACTAAAAAACTAAACTAAACTTCTAATTTGTTGATTAATTTAAGATCTGTCTGAAAAACTTTCAAATCTTATTTGATTGTAAAAAAAAACTAAAACTTCAAAATGGTTCGCGTTTTGCATTTTTTTTTTTTTTTTAATTTTACTGTTAATAATTAGAGGACATTTCGGATTTTTAATAGATGAGATTATATCTGAGAGTTTGATTGATAGAACACAATAAAGTTGAATTATAAATTTAGAAACAAACGTGTCACAGCATTAAAAATATTTTTTTATTTTCATTTTTACACGAAATGTGCACCTTTTTTTTTTTTTAAAGGATTCTGGTGCACTTTCTCAAAATCCGATTCATCCATAGTACTGCTATTTTCCACATAATAAAATTAGGTTTTTCCTATGTAGTGAACTTAATTTTATTTCATATAAACAGTCACAAAATTTAGGTAATATTCAATGTTTGCATAAAAATTAAGTGAAATTTCAATTAGAAAATTTAAAACTTTATTCAGTTCTAATTTTGAAATCATAATTACGTTCAGTATGTACAATGCTGCGTTTATAATTTCTCTGCAAAGTTTTAAAATTATAAATGCTGTAGATTTTATGCAGGATGTATTTAAAGATTTTGATTTGGTTTGATTGTTTTATATTAAAGTCGCACTGGGAAGATATGCAAGGGCTACTACCTCGTAATTTCGAACCTCAATCAAGGGACGAGGATGACACTCCACCGGATCCTTCTTTTCCTAACTTCCATATCACACTCTGGTAGGACTTGGGACCTCCACCGGATTTAACGTGCATCAACCCCGCTGCACAGTGGATCTTTAGTGGCATCAGGGTTCGAACATACGACTCGTCGAAAACACAGTCGCCCACGACCATGACCACTAGGCTACCGCGACCTCCATTCTTAGAATTCAGTACACGACTTATAATACAGCCATTAATCATACGTAATTATCAATGTATATAAATGTAATTTTATTTATATATAAATAGATACATAAAAATACATAAATCTCAATGCTAAAACGTCCCTTTAATTGTTTTTTTTATTTTTAAAAAGTTAGTACTATTTAAATATGGTATAAAATATGCTATTTTCTCCTTGATGAAGATATCTGAAGTACAATAAAATAACTCTCTCTTTTCTTGTATTTCCCAAATTTTTAAAGTTGCAATGATATATACTCTGACACATTTCGAAAAAGCAATTCAAGATTCCAATACCCTTTCAGTATACATTAAGCGACACCAAGCCGTGCCAAGCCTTACACATTACAGCCTTAACTTTGACAGATCACTCTTTCGAAGTATAACTTAATAGTCATCTTTTATATCACCTTACCAAAGAGATCTCGGGCATGGAATCCTTTGTAAAAATGGCTATATAAATAAAAAAAAATTTAAAAATCGTCTTAGAGTCGGGTGAGGAGTTGCTCTTACAGAAAGGAGTCATAAAATCCAAGAATGACTAACAGCTTGAGCCATCAAGCTGTAGTCTCTTCTGTTGAGTAACTATCCCCCACCCCCCTTCTTTACTTTGAACTACATCCTTTGTTGGGCAACATACCATTCGCGTGGCATCCTTTTGCTTGCCCAGATCCAGCTTTTAACCGCCTATTCAGTGCTGGGGTTAAGGTACTTACATCTTTACCATTAGAACTTTTTTTTACCTTGCCCCTACCTAGTTTTTTATATAATTTATCATATACCTTAAGAAAAAAAAAAAGCGGGACTGTGTGCCTTTGGAGAGAGGAATTGGGTTTTTTTCTGGACCCCACTCCCGCAGTTAGGATCGGTTATTTTGGGTCGTTCACCCATCACCCACTGTCGGTTAAGGGGGTTCCCTTTTTTTTATCTGTTGTAAAAAATTTTATACCTATCTCGGGAGTCAGATTTTTGTTTGAGGGAGGCTTTTTTTTCTTCTGCCCCCTTACCCTCCTTTCCTCGAAGTAGGTCCTGTGCGACTAACATCTGGCACGAGATTTAAATTCTGCGGTCTGATATATTCCGAATAATCTCTCATAACCTACATCTATGTCTTTTGTATTTTATGTGTGTTATTACTGTGCTGTTCTCCAGCCCTGGATTTTTTTTTAAATCGGGGCGGAAACAGGGTAAAAGCATTCGACCGTTGAGCTCGTGTGTTCTTTCAAATTGTGTTACCTTAATTGTTTATCAATTAATTAGGGAATCTGGCAAGGCTTTGCTATTGCTTAATTTGAGTACATATGTAGATTAAATAAAGCTCTTTCCGTTTTTGAATTTTAATATTTTGCAGTGTGGACGCAAACATGATTCATATTTCCATCAGTAAACAACTTAGATGCAAGCTATAATTTATTTCAGAATTATACAAGATGTAAGTTATATTCTATTTCAGAACTATTATGAGTTATCCAAAATGACCTATCCGATTTCAAAACGTTATATTTTCATCAATAAACGACACAAAGGGCTAATTAATACTTGAATACAAAGAGAAAATACAGAAGTTCTTTTACAAGTTTTCGATATAACTTCCTTTAGTTACACGTACGATGTCAATTCGATATGTAAATTTTTGCCAAAAAACATTATAAAGTGTCAGTTGTATTTGATTGTACAGCAGCCGAAATCCACTGTTTAAGTTCAATTAAATTTATGGATAATTGTGGCATATACACTTCATCTTTTATAAACCCTCAGAAGAAGAAACAGCATGGGGCCATTTCCGATGACTTAGGTGGCCAGCTGTGTAAAAAAAAGTCATCTTGTCCACTGTGACCGATCGAACTGCGCGGTGCACCATGAAAGCTTTTAAAACAACTTTCGTGCAATAGTTTCACAAGAACACGCGAGGACCACCTATTGTTCACAATATAAAATGACTTTCCTTTGTATTCATGTATGACTGCGTCGTATTTATTTGTGAAAATATGGAATTTTCAAATCTGATGAATCTTTTTGAATAATCCTGCCCTGTAATGTACAACTGATGCAATCGATTCAAATACTCAATCGCTTACACATTTTTCATTTTGATAAACATATGGATAACTTTATCTTAATTCTCTAGTTTGTTACTCGACTTGCTTCATTTCATGTTGCGGTGGCCGCGGTAGCCCAATGGTTCCCCGATGCCTCTAAAGACTTGCCGTGAAGTAGGAGTGACGCACATTAGTTATTGCAGAGGTCTCAAGTCTTCCCATGGCGTAGTATGGAATTCCGGATGGGAAGATCTCAGCTCAGGTGTCGTCTTCGTCACTTCACCGAGGCTCAAAATTGCGAGTTCCGTCTCCAAAAACCCTTGTGTTGGCTCTGAGGGCTACGCTAGGGCTCTCGTCTATCCGCCCTTTTCATTTCGTCAGCTTCATGTTAATCCTATGGAATTCCGACCAGAATTCTCCTATCTTTACAATTTGATTTATTTGAATGCAATGAAGTGCATCTGAAAGAGCAAAAAGTAATGAATGCTTCTGTGGAATCACTTTTTTTCTCTGATTTTTAAAAAAGGTTTAAAAATATTCTTTAAAGACCGGAAAACTCAAAAACGAATCATTAAAATAAGAATAAAAATATTTTTAAATATTGGAGGGGGAAAGTAATTCCACAGAAGCATTAATTGTTTTGTATCCTTTCAAATGCACTTTATTGCATTCAAATAGATCAGATAGTAAAGATGTGAGAATTAAAGTCAAAATTCCATAGGATTAACATTACGTCCACGAAATCAAAATGGCGGGTAGACGGGAGCCTTAATACACAATCATATATTACGTCATTTGTATTATGATGGTTTAGTAACCCGTTACTGTGGCATATGTAATTCATTTTATTCGTTTCGTTGTGCTGTTGCTTCTCCAGTTTCACCTCTTTTCCTCGCATTCTTTTGGTTTATTTTGTTTTACGACCAATATAGTGTCGTTTTAGAAGCAATTTTATGCAACGACAACGAAACAACAGCAATAAATCATTGTAAACACTATATATATATATAGTAAACTCTGCAACCGTCTTAAAGTCTAATCAAATAGTTGTTAGTTCAAGATTCCAGCTGAAAACACGTAAGAGAAAGAAAACACAGTTTACTTATTATTAAGAAAGAATATGCAATATCACCCTCTCTCCCTTTCAAATCTCTCTTTTTTTTTTTAATGAAGTTAATCCTCGTTTTCATTTAA
This sequence comes from Nephila pilipes, assembly GCA_019974015.1. Lineage (NCBI taxonomy): Eukaryota > Metazoa > Arthropoda > Arachnida > Araneae > Nephilidae > Nephila > Nephila pilipes. The sequence goes on from BMAW01045577.1 coordinate 698,410, forward strand.
ATAATAAAGTCTTACCTTTTATTCTAACTGGAAATCGCTTTAAGCCAAACGATCAATTGCAATGATTCAATCCAATTTACAAATATCTATTAATAGCTTGCCGTTATCCTCTGTCTTCCTTATTTTCCCTTTCAGTTCTATTTCGCTCACATACCACTATCGCTAACTCACTTCACTTCACTACTTATCTTTATCTAATTTACTTATTTACGTTTCATTTTGGTTGGTTATGAGTTGTTATTTTTATGCTATTCAAATTATAAAAAGTCTTCGAGATTAGTGAAGAGAAAACTATGAATAGCCCAACATCATAAATTAACACTGTAAAAGCAATAATTCTTACTAATAGGACTTCATGCAAACCACTCTCTGAGCAATCCTGGTACTATTAAAAACAAACTGAAATTATCAGTGAAATAGGTAGATTAGTTTTGAGTGTATAGGGTACACACACATTTGAAAAGTTTATGAACACAATAAAAATAATGAATTTTTAATTTTACAAATTATTGTAGTATTTTAGAGATATCTGAAAGATTTAATGCTCTTCTCAAATGCTTAATTTTTTTTAAAATTTAAGAATAATTAATTTTTTTTGTGTTACATATTTTTTAGTTTTTTAAATTAAGGCGTTTTAATCTAGTTCTTTTTGATTTGTTATTTATTTCCATTTCAGAATAACGCTTTTGTGTTTCTTTTGAAAGCAAATTTACTTCATTTCTATATTCCTAAAGGGTATAAAGGAGTTTTTATCCCCGATTCTATTTGTTTTTATTTATTTTAGATACATAAATCTCTACTCTTTTTTTTATATATATACAGCAATACATAAATAAATTGTTAATGTGTTATTTTAAATTTTTAAAAATTTGTTATTGTGATGCGACTCTGCTATATTAATGTCTAATTCCACTTCTATTTTTTACGTTGAAAAATTAAAATATATTTGAAATTAAAAATGATCGTATATCCAGTTCATTAGGCATTGCACGATTTTGTCTCCTTGTATTTTTAATTGAAATGTAGAATTTTATCTTTTGAAGTTTGGATCGACAAGGATTTCTGGACAAATTCATTTCAAGAATTGATTTGATAGAGTTAAAATTTTGTTTTCAAAAGTACTAAGTTATTTCCGTTTGATTTTTTAAAATAAAAAATAACTGAAATAATTCCCGTACACCACACAAGTACTCTTATCCCACGGGGCTTACAGAAGTAAATATTGCAAATGAAATGCAAAGTAAAAAAAAAGGACAAATTACAAAATAAAACCAATGAAGCTACAAAAAATAATCGATAAAGCTACAAAAAAAATTTAATAAAGATACAAGAAAATGAAAGAAGATATAAAATCAAATCAATGAAGTTACAAAAATATGCAAATGCAGCTTTACTGAAAACAAGTCGGAAAAAATATGGAGGCCAGATGAATTTAAGAGCATGCAGTCAAAACTTAGCTCACCACCTGCACTACTTTCACAAAATTTAAAGGGACGTGTTAAATCTTTCAAGGTACACTTTAAAATTAACATGATTTGAAAGAAACTGAGTGATTTTAAAACTTGTATGAAAATGATGGCGTTACAGTTTATGTGAAATGGTCGGATAAAACTTATTTGTCTATAAAGAATGAGCTGATGAATATACAAATTGTTCCAAAGTTTGCATTTTGTGTAGTTTTTTTTTTTCTCTCATAAAATGATTAGAAAGTACTAACTTAGAAATCAGTATCTCTTTGCAGTCTTAACCGATAAATCAGCCATTTCATTTCTAAAAATTCCAGTATGGCACGATAAAAAGCAAAGGACACAAGAATATCCCTGACCTTAACAATTTTAAGTTGATTTTTTTTAAAAAATCACTGCATTGACATTATTGCAAGATGAACTATTTTTTACAGTTTCTAAGGGAGAAAGGGACTTTGAACAAATAAATTACTTACAAATACCTTCAATTTCCCATGATTATTTTCTTTATCGTAACGCTCATTATAATTTCCCTCTCTTTCCACTACTAATTATGTAAATGGCCTCTAATCAATAGTTTAACAAATAAAAGTCATGCAGTGCTGATAAAGGTATTTTGTTTAGATTTATCAACAATCAAAGCCTATTAAGGTATCCGTACACCTTTAAAACTTCATTTTTATCAAAATTTTCGATTTTCTAATTTTAATGTTAGTTTAAAAAGTAAACTTTTTTCTTTCTAATAGTGTTTGAATTTTGCTTATACCTTATTTAGAACTTAAGTTACAGGGATTCGAATTTTACTCGATAGCTAATTTTTAATTGCATTTGAAATTTTTTTTCTTCTCAAATTGAGTTTTCTCGCCATATTTACATATGGCAACGTAGATACCAGAAAAAATTATGAACGAAATTAACTTAAAATTTGCAAGTATCTTCCTTATATAGTTTTTAAGAATCCCTACTACTTTCATTGTTGTAAAATCGATGTATTTTTAGTAACAAAGGTGTAAATCATGTAATGTTGTAATTTTTTTTCATTGTTATTTGACTCGAAACCCAATAAAAATTGTCGTAATATGATTTTCATCACGAAAGTAGTACCAGCCCCAAACAATGTTAAGGTGAATAAGATAAAATTTGCAGAATAATGATATTTTTGTTTACTTTTGAATTATGAATGTTATTCTGGCAATCAATTTATGTACTATTTATGCACTGCTCTTCAATTTTTTTTAAAATTAAAAGCAGATTATTAAATGTGTTTTTCGTAGTTTTAGGTTAAATTTTAGCATTAAAAATGTTTTGATAGCAAATATCAATGTATTTCAAAAACATTTATCCGAAGGTGTACGGATACCTTAATAAATCTATGGATGTTCCCTATGCGCGTTAGAATATTACGTTTAATACAATAACTGAGTATCTTGAATCCGGTTCGAGTCCTCAGTAGATTTAGAGATAAGGTTCAAATCCTTGACCCTATCTAAATATTCTTAAAATTCACTCCTAAAATTTTTACTCAGTGTAGTTATGATAGAGTTGTCTTTCCTTGGTAACTTCAGCTCATTGTCTTTATCACCAACCAACTAACTTCATATTAAATTCTTCGCTGCATATATATACAAATCTTCAATCATTTTTTCACCGTTTTTCAGTGATTCTAATATAATCTACAGAAGTCACGTTTCATTTATTGTGAGAGACTTTCAATTCAACCCACAACATTTTTATCCAAGGCTGTAGTTCTTTCTTTAACCAACTGCTAGATTCTGACAACTAAAAGACATTTTTTAAAATTAAATCCAGTATCAGCAGATATCGAAATGTTACACATAAAAAAATTCATGAATATAAACTGTGAAAAATTAAAAATTATATTAGAAATAATAGTAATATAAATATATTAATAATAAATTGAAACAGTAATGTTTGGAAATATTGTGAAATATTCAAAAATACTTAAAAATTATTTTATAATTAAGAACGTGCTATAACTGAGTCACTACAGGCTGACTATTAGCGACTATTTTAAGTATTATTGAATAAAGACAGCTGAGGGAATTATTAGCGGGTGTTACCAGTTTTTTTTTTTTTTTTTCTTGTGAAAAATGCAATTTTATGATTTTTAAAAAGTAATTTCATTTAAAATGTCTCTGTTTCCAAAAGTACATTCTTTAAATTTTTGTTATAAAATTTTACATATATTCTGGACATGGGATCGGGGTTATTCATTTCAGAGATTTTATATATATTTAACTTTTCAAATCGTTTTTAAATTCTTAGAGTAAATCATTTAATTCATACCTGATGAATCAAAATGAATCCTTTACAAAAAAAAATTTAAACTAAATCATTTATAACATAGATTCAAAATGAATCATTTGTAAAGATTAACCAAAATTAATCGTTTAGAAAAGATAATTCATTTGATTTCATATTTATTTTATTAACTTGTAAATTCTTAGTATTCATGATTCATTTGCAACGAACTGGTGTCTTACGTGTATCAGATATAATCATCCAATAAAGATGAGTTCCAAAAGGTTCAATCAGTTTGTTCACAGTTAGAATAAACTGTATAAAAATAAATTAATAAAGTCGAGCTAGTTGCTTCCGTAACCAAATATTATAATAAGGAATTCTACTTATCTAAATAGCTATAAAACATGCGCATTCAGATTCAAGTAGACATTTAGAGACGAGACCCGAGCCAAATGTACACTCTTAGTACTTGGGGGTGATTTTTAAGTAAGTGCCGCTTTTAAATAAGACAGTTTCAGTGCTATTGTCACCATTTCATGCCTGCGGTTCACTGAGTACCTACATATGTTAATTAACCACAGACTCCTGCACGGAAGTATTCGTTTATGTTTACGTTTGTTTCTGCGCATTTAAAAAGCCTCACACAATTGAAAATGTCTCCATTCGGGAAATACGCGCTTTGATTCGTTTTATGTATGCAAAAATCGTGAAAATTCATCAGAAGCCGAAATTCATCAGAAGATTAATGAAGTGTGTGGGCATGGGACTCATGTGACACTGGAAACAAAATAGTGATTCCTTGAATTGAGGCATTCAACATCACCCCAAAAAGTGAATTTCGAGGAAACAATTTCAGCACTCAAAATGATATGCGATATGTTTAAGGATTGGCTGGGGATATTGTTTAAATATTTGTTGGCCCGGGGTGATGCAATAAGTTCGAGATATATTATGTTACTTTAACTAAACTATGTCGTGCAATCCAAAACAAAAGGCGAAGTATACTCAGTAAAGGAATTGTTTCGCTGCATGATAATGCACGTCTACGTGGTTCGTCGATCCCGAGATATCATCGTATCATATGGATGGGCATAACGTGGTACTCCTCAGTATTGCCCTGGAATGGCTCTCACTGGCTAAGACTTGTTTCTTCATTTGAAAGCATTTAGATGGTCAGCGCCATGACGACAACGGCGGTGGCAAAACGAGCGTGTTGCAGCGTTTGGATCTTCAAAAGGCAGACTTATATGAAGATGGAATAGAGAAGTTGGTTGTACGATATTATGCATGTTTTAGTAGTGGAAGTAATTATATTGAATAGTAGATTAAGGTATAGGCTTTTTCGTAAAAATAAAACAAGAGAAGAAATTATACTTGCTTTTTTTTAACATCAAACCGTTACTTACTTTGAAAATACGCTAAGCTGTTGCCTCAAGTCGCTTAAACCAACATTGTGTTTATATTAATCTCTGTATCTCCTGTAATATGTTCATCACAATCTTTCTTATATAATAATGCTAATTTACATAAATCGTGGTTCTTTCACAGGGCGAGGATCTCATTTCAAACATCGTAGTACAGTAGCCCCAGAGGTTAATTAAAGAGAAATGCTCTTGAGAAATAGTTACGTATTAAAATGTCATTTTTTTAATACCATACTTCTATTAAAACTGGAATTTTCTTTATCTACCGGTTAAAGTGCATGAATGCGTAAATAACTTTTCATAACATGGAAATGCGAGAAAAAGATAGCGAATAGAATATCGTGCTTCGTAAATTTTTGTCAATACCTCAAAGTCAATTTATAAAAATCTCTGAAAAAAAAAAAAGAAAAAGTGAAAGCTTTTTTTTAACACGTCTTTCAAAGTTGATTAAAGTCACTTATAAGAAGTCATCTCACCTCTCTCACACAAGATTCGCTGCTTTTTCTCAAAAACAGAAAAAGAATTTTTTTTTTCTTTCTTATTTCCATTTTCGCTCCGTGTCAGGAAAACAGCTCCAAATTAAACCCTTTTCATCTCCCCTTCCCTGGCATCGCTATCGCATAAACTTTAACTACTCTCTTATTTCTGAGGGAAAAGTTAAGGAAAAAGTTTAAGCGTGACTTTAAAAAAAAAAAAAATTTTTTTTTTTACCTTCAAGCGTGCGGGCTCTGTTTTCTACTAAAAGAGAGACTCATTTAATTTGAAAATGCTGCATCAGAAAAAGCCAATTACTACGGTACGAAATAAATGAAAAGACGGGGGAAAATATATATTGAGATGGTAGAAGCAGAAAAAAAAAGGGAGAAAAAATAAAAATAAAAAGTCAGAAAGATTGCACAGAAAAGAAGAAAGAGGCTGTACCCTCTTTGGGGTTGAATGAGTTTTTAATGCCCGTCACATTTGCATGTTCATGTCTTTTTCGTAATTTCAGCATTCACTGTTTTTTTCAAAATGAGGGAGGCGTAGAGAGTTGAATAAGTAGCCTTGGGTCTTAGGTACCGTGGAAGAAAGAGATTATATGAATATATGCGTGGAACGCGAAGTTTTAGGCACAAGTGATTCAAGTCGCCTCGATACTATGTGTATGAGTGTTGATTTCTAGTTCATCATATTATAGAGTCTGTGTGGCTGCGTCATGCTCTAAAATTATAAACGATATGCGAATTTCCAATTTTACGCAAAAAATTCATGTTATTTAAGAAAATTATATAAGCTAACATATTATAGTCTATGTGGTTGCTTCTTAGTCTAATCACAGGTTTCCACGATTTATATGCCAAACTCTATAAAACACACAAAGAACTAAGTAATTACTTTAATATATACAAACTGTGCTATGAAATCACACGTTGTAAATACTGTGTAGCTGATTTTTGCTCTAACTAAAAATTTCCACGACTCGATTTCCTAACTCTGTAAAGTATGCAAATAAAGAAGCAATTTATTTTATGTAAACGAACTGTCTCATGAAATCACGCATAACAAATACCTTGTAGCTGCTTCTTACACTAACTAAAAGTTGCCACAATTCGAATTACAAACTCCATAAAACACGCAATGAACTAAATTCATTTTATGTAAGCTAACTGTATTATAAACTCATATTGAAGAGTCTATGTGGCTGTTTCTTGCACTAACTAAAAGTTTTTACAATTCGAATTCCAAATTCTGAAAAACATACAAAGAACTAAATAATTCCTTTGATGTGAACAAACTGAATTATAAACTAACACTCTATAGAGTTTGTGTGGCTTAGTTCTTGCATTAACTAAAAGTTTCCACGATTGCAATTCCAAGCTTTGAAAAACATACAAAGAATTAAATAATTCCTTTTATTTAAACCCACTGAATTAAAAACTCACATATTACTGAGTTTGTTGCGCTAAATGAAAGTTTCCACGATTGGAATTCCAAGATCTGCAAAACATACAGGGAACTAAATAATTCCTAACCTTGTTCAGTCTGAAACAACTCTCATCAGTAAACAGAACGTGATTACATTGATGAGATGCCCAGTCTTTGTGTTCTTGACATCACTGCAAACAGTGCCGCTGATGGGCTGCTGTTAATGATATGCAACATTCAAGACGAAGGGTGATTAGGCCACCTTTACGCAGACAACTGGTCGCAGAAAACCGTGATACCTGTGGTCCAGTTGCCGTACTGAGCTGCTGAGTAATGTTACCCGATGTCTAGTTCCGGTCTCTTTTGCCTGCAGAATGATATACCGGTTATCACTTGCCATTGTTTTGCTCGTCTGACCGCCGCTAATCTTTCTTACAGCTGTACTTGTCATTCGGAAGACTTTCCAAGCTCTTGAAACTACACTTATTTTTGTATTTCTACACCAAACTCTTGTGCAACACTCGACTAACTACGCTCCTCTTCAAGCTTGTCGATCATTCCACCACGTGTAAAAGCATCCTTGTCATTTCTTGTAGCCATTCTTGAGCGTAAGAGTTCACTTTCACTTGCTGGGAATGTATGGAAAGACGTTCTTCCTTCTTCTTTTTTAAGTTGTCTTAGCAATGAGCACGTGCATATCACACGTTTGTGTGCCGTGAAGTCCCATATGATGCCATTGTTGTCAAATGATGGTGGTACATATTTGCATATGCACCACCGTTCTACAAGAGCTGACTTTATATTGTACTGGTCACAAAATGCCCTTTTCAGCAATTTAATAGTTGCATGTTCAAACATGCATTTGTTGCTTAAGTTTTGTAGGCTAATGTATTTAAGAAAAAATTTGTTATACTGATTCAAAAAACAACATAAATTTTTCTTTATAATATGACGATTTTTTTAAACATGTGAAATTTATTTTCTTGTAATTGTTATTTAAAAACTCCTTTCTGTGTTTAAAATCTATGCACATCATTAGTTACTGAATACATTGATAAAATTAAGTTAATTATAAATTGAGTAAACATAGTATTAAATTTACAAAAATTTTATATTGAGCATATTGACAAAACTACATTAATTATGATTAGACTATATTAATAAATTACATTTGTTGTAAATGAATTTATTGACAAAATTACATTAATTATAAAATAAATCAAGAGTCGAATTAAGAAAAATAAACTGTGTTTCTATCACCAGATGTGCCCATCTGAAAATGGCACTTTTACGAGCTTAAAGTAATCCTAGAATCATTGAAATAGTAGTGTAATGTGACTGAGTATATATATATATATATATATATATATATATATATGGATGCAATTTTTGAATTCAGTATACCTGATTCATTGAAATTCACCAAAAATTCTTCACTGTTACATTCATTATGGATAATGTAATTTTAACATTTGTATTCACTATGGATAATGTAATTTTAACATTGTAAATGTAACATTTTTTTGGTTTCTAGCAGTCTAAATAGTTGTGTGTGTGTGTGTGAACGAGAGAGTGATGATTTATATATATATAATTTTTACTAAAATATTTGTTCTTAAATTTATTCAAAAATGCTCTTATTAATTTTTTTTTGTAAAAGTTCAACATCAACTGAGAAATCCACATTTTTAAGATAATATAAATTTTCTTTTCCACAATTTTTAGTATTTACAGTATTTATTACTAACTTGGAAGAGGTGTTTTGAACTTAAAACTTGACTGTCTTGATCTTAAGACATTTTTCCATATTGTTTAACATGCTTTCTTAAAAATAGCTATGCATTAAGAATCACTTTGTATTTTTTTCTTTATGCAAGTGTTTAATGAGCATTTTTTACTTGCTAATTGTTTTTTAAATTATCAATTTTTTTACGTTTGTTTAACTCATTTATAATAAAAATTGTTTTCTGTCACTTATTCAATTGTTTAATGCTCTTGTTAAATTAGTTTAGTATTTTATGAGATGTCGTTTTTTTTTTATATATATTTTTTTTATTTTTATTAATTCTTTATCAATTAAAATCATTTTGTGTAATTTTTATTTAAATATTTAATGCGCGAATTTTATTAACTTAGTGTTCCTTGAAATAGCTTTATATATATATATATATATTTGCTTAGTTAAATTTCAATAAAAATCTTTTTGTGCAAGTTATTTAAATATTTCATGCGGATTTTTTACTTGTTCAGTGTTTTTTGAATTTCTCTTTTTAATTAATCATCTATTTATTTTTAATATTCAATTAATTTTTTAGCCATCACAGGAGATATTGTTTTAATCAATGGAAAAATGGTGTCAATGGCTACTTTTCAAAATAAAATTTTATATGTACATGACTTGTTTATTTTCATTTTATGGCAACAATCACTACATTTAGCTTAAAATATATTCGATTGATAATTTATCTTTTGCTTTAATTTTTACAATTGAAAGGAATATTATTGTCCGCTACGATATTTTATCATTTACTCTTATTCCAATACTTAATTGAATATTTTTAAAAAAATAAAAAGTTAGCACCTTTGGTGTGGCTAGATCTGTTCTTCGCAACTCATTGTATAGATAGGGATATAAATGAAAAAAATAAATATACAAATCAATCAATCAATGAAATTTCCGTTCCATTGTCATATTATCGTTTTTTTTTAATTCCAATATTTAACCTTATAATTTAATAATTACTTTTAAAAAGTTAGCTCCTTTGTAGATAAATATGTTCCTAGCAAAATGGTGCATGGAACAATTCATAATTTTTAATAATTTTGATTTTGATTAGGTAATTATAAACGAAGCTCTTTGTAGTATTAATTAGCTGAATGTTTGCGTAATGATTTTTATGTAATAAAAAGAGCTTTTCTTACAAAATGGCTTAAAAATAATATCTGAAAATTAATAATAGTCCTTAATATAACAGCTATATGAATTGCAAATCAATCCCGAATTAAATTTAGTGCTGTTGAGGCTTTTACTCTGAATTTTCAGTAGCATCTTTTGTGATAATGTAAACCAATTAAAAATTATTAATGGGATTTATCTTGATGCATAAACTTTTATTTACAAAATTATCTGGTGTCGAAAATTGTAAGGAAATTTTATAGAATTAGTAAATAGTAGTAAATGATTGAAAATATTTTTAATATAGTAATGAAACTAAACTGACAAGGTAAAAATTTTTGTCTCAATTTAAAATTACATATTACTCTCAATTAAAAATTTCTTTTTTACGCAATTACAGAAAGTTTATTTTAATAATAACTATTCTTTTTGCATATTATCTTGATTTTGTCTTTATATTAATAGTTAGATTTACGTAAGGGAAAATTCCTATTATCATTACTATATGGATAGATATAAGTGTAGTACTATTTGTGGTAAATATGTTACACACATACTCTCTCTCACACACACACACAGATATATATATATAAAGTCTAATTGATAGTCTTATCAAAGTTTGATTCTGTATTTTAATATGTTAATTCGTTTTTGTGTTTTTATCTTATTTTATGTTTATTAGTTTCTGGTATTTACTTGGCTTTGGAATTATTTGATACAACTTCGAATATTATCAAAAATAAATCTAAAATATTTAGACAGAAATCGATATTGTATTAGATCTAATTTCTTTTTCTTTTATTTCTTTTTTTTTTTTCATTAAATTTTCGAATTTCGCCCATGTTTGATGAGGAAAATATTAATTATTTTTGTACATATTATAACTATAGCTAGCATTGTAGCGTCCTCTACTGTATACTCACTGTCAAAAAATAATAATAAAGCTTTAAGAAAGAAGCATTGGAATGGAATGAATAGTGTGTGTGATTGTGTGTTGGTATGTATAAAATGTTACAAATCAGAGCAGAAAGGTCCTTTATTGTGAAGAAAAGCATATTAAATACATACAAGTTTCGTATTCTGTCCTGAGGCAAATCATCCCACACTTGTTGCTCCTAGACCTGTAGTTCCTGCACCCTGGTAAGGTGCTGAAGTAATCGTTCCAACTGCTCCGATTTGTGCTCAATTGGAGATAATCCGAATTTTTTTCGACTTGTCTCGGACCATCTCTAGAAACTCTTGCCATATGAGGCCGGTTATTATCTTTCTGAAAAATTAGGGTTGGATTCCCTGCCATGAGTGGCAACACATGTGGCAGCAAGATTTCTTGAACATATCGTTGAACCTTTAAAATTTTCTGTATCATAACTAGTGATGTCCGGCTGTCATATGTGTTGGTTTCCACACCATCTCACCTGCAGTAGGGGTCGCATGTCTTTGTACAGTGTAAGCCGGATCGGCCTGAGAACAATGGGCCGACATACTTGGTCACGACTGTTGTGGGTTACCAAACAAAATCAGGATTCAACCAATGCGGCTCCATTCCCAAATTCGCTGCTCCCGACACCATTTTAAACGATGGCGATGGTGTCGAGTAGTCAGAGGTAACGTTTGTAACGGTCGTCGTGAGTACAAACTTCCTTCAACTTCCCGTCTGGAAATTGGCTTGTGTGAGACAATGTTTCCGTGACTACATTTGAAATTGCATGGTTGGTATAATCACCTTTGAAGCTGTTCGGGCTAGTCGATAAATGAAGTTATCCTCTTTTCTGTTGGTCGATCTAGGTCGCCCAGGGCCTATATATCGCATAAGTGTGCTATTACGCACCCAATGCAAGTAACATCGTCTTACAACTTGATTCAGACCGGCCAAGCTTGCTGGCAATACATCGGTTTGTCCGGACTACTTCTGTTAATCCAACATCGTGTCCTTTTTCAAAATCTGTCAATTGTGTAAATAGTCTTTGAATGCATCTCAATGGTATCGTTAAGGTTTTTGAATTTCTGATCGAGAAAAACAGGCGCTGCCATGGGGAAAACCATAGCCATAGGAAATACCATAGGAAAATCAGAATAGTTAATTATATAATACAGCAAATCGATTTAATTTTCATGCACGTTGGTGGCGGGATTATTTGCATAAACATTTCGTCACACTAATCATTTGCATACCTCCCTGTCAAATTTCGTAGCCGTCTGGCTATTCCTTCTCGTTGGCTATTCCTTTTTTTTTATATAACCGTGAGAGTATTTTTAGATCGGTTTCATTTAGTTTTTAAATACTTTTAATACAACGCTTGTCGATATGAATTAGCCTTTTTAAAATGTAAATCTAAATTAGTTGAAAACATCTACTAAACCTCAGAATAGTTAATTATTTATAAGGATAAATGACATTTCGTATACTCTGCAGAAAAATTATAAATATTCGTTTTACATATAATAGGAGAATGATTTCAAACTATTTTGCTATTACTAGTGTTAATCCCCTTAGATAGTTCTTTAAAGATTCAATTTGTAAAGATTAATGTGTCTTCGATATAAAAGAAAGGAAAATTCCGCTGTAATTAATTATCAATCTGATTAAAATTGCTTATTTTGCTATAAGTTTATAAATCTTAGAATTCTATTAATTTTTCATTTCATTTTAGCGGATCTTTGAAAGCCATATGTTTTATTGTTATCGAAACTGAAAATTTTTTTGCTTAAGTTTGTGTTATACAAGTGTCAACAGTGGTAAAATAAATTGTTAATTAATAATTGTATCATTCTGTGGTAAAATAACAAAGCACTCATAGGTAAAAGAATATTTTGAAAAATATCAGTAAAAGAAATTAATTCTTAAATGCCGTATTCCAAATATATTATTAAATGTTTGCATATTATTGTGAATTAATTGTGCCCTTTAATGAGGAGCTCGTTTTCTTTTAGGTAAATGGTTCTGTTAGCAAAACTCTTAAGTTCAGTACCTTAATTAAATGAATAATTTTCTTATTTATGACAAAAATAAGATGTTTTAGAGTTCTCGATACGGCAATAGTCGGTAAGTGGTCATGGTAAGAAGCTCATGGCCGATGTTGTTTCATCCGATTAATCGGTTCGAGCCCAGATTCCCTTAAAGAGCCGTCATTTTGCTTTGTAGTTATAATTTTTATAAAGATCTATATTATTTTGACAGGTCTTAAATAAAAACTATTTCACTTGAATTTGAAGTTTGGCGATTCACTTATTGGCCTTCGTTTACATATTTTCTCTGTGGAAAGCCATGAAAATCCGTGATTGTCTTTGAAAGTTTAATAATAGTAACTATTGTCAAATCTCTTAATCCATAGTTGTTTTTCTATTTGTTTAATTTCAATTTTTTTTCCTTCGGAAGACGTCTTTAGAAATCTTCAATTCCTTATTATAGTACTTTTTTCTCTACTTTGAGCTATTTAAATGCATAAAGGTTTAAAACCGAGTAATAAGAACATGTGAAACATTTATTTAAAATTCTAGTCTTATTTTGTTTCGAAACATTGGAAGTTTCCAAAGTTTTTGCTTGTTAGACCATTTGTATCGAACTTTCTAATATTTGTTGAAATTTTCAATATTTTTATGCGAAGAAATGAACTATTTTTCATTGTACTTTCTAAGAAACATAAAGTAATAATTTTCCTTTTCACCCTACTTTTTCTTTCGAGTAAGTAAACTGCACGTTTAACTTATGGCTGTTATCGTGGATAAAAGAATTTCAGATTCAGACTACGAACTGTAGGCAAATTACTTTTTGTACCCTCTTTTATTTTAAAAGTTATTTTCGCAAAATCTCGCCAACCATCCTATCATAATTCTCCCCTCCGAGATAACTAACTACCTCCACCATGGCCTGTCTACCACAATGGTCCAAAGACCGAAATAGACTATGCTCCGACACTCATTCAAACCATCTCTTCTTTTTTGACCAAAGATATCTAGACATTAAATAAAAGGATCTTTAAACATGTATCGTTTTGGGTTCCCAAATGTTCGCTGCTCTTTAATGCACTGATAACAGTTACCTTGGAGGGACTTTCCATCAAAGGGGAAGAAAAAAACTAAAAAAAGAGGGGGCTACCTCATGCAAGACTTGGACTATTTTCCCACACATCGACTCTTAAGGCAAAGGGAAAGTATATAGCTATACAAGCTCAAACGCTTTCTATAAAAGCGTAATCAGTGAAGGCGACCGCCTACGGTCATATTACGGGCTGTTAAATGCCTGCCAAAGAAATGGCAGTCTTCTATTAAGTCCGGGCACTCCTCCCCCTCCCTTTTCTTAGTTTTCTTTTGCTTTTTTAGACTTCTTTTAGTCTACCGCCGCGTAACTTTCGTGCACCAAAATATGAGAGAAGAAGAAGAGCAATTTAATGCGTCGGGATAGACTTTAGAAAGGAAGATTTGCCATTGGTTCAAACTTAGGCGAGTCTATATATCTATATGGGAAAAGGGGAGGGTTGGACTAGGGGGTTGATGAGGGTATTACTTTGAATTGAGTACGGGGGCATTGTGGGAGAGTTTCATTATGGATCGCTTTTGCGCCGTTTGGGGATCTAAGGGGATGGGATGGAATAATTAGGTTTGATATTTTTTTTCTTTCGGGAACTGTATGAAAAAGTTGATTAAATTGGACTCCGGGAGCTTTATTGATTAATCAATTTGTTTGCAGCTTTTTGACACGTGAAACGTTAACTTGAGGAAATTTAAAATGTTAGAAAATTCAGTTATATGAGGGAAGTTGAAACACCGTGCTTCTTTCTCAATTTGGGAGGAAACAGTGTATTTAACATTGTTATATTTCAAGTTCTAGAAAACTTTGAATTACATTAAATGAGTATTAAGTCATGGAATATATGATATCACTTTTTTATACATTGGTATAAATTTATTATTATTAAATTAAATGTTGACAAAATCTTTCGGAATTCAAAGCAAATATGCCATCATGTACTTTAAAGTGAAAATGAACTGGGAATCAATGAATAACTTACCTGCTTATGATGAAATTATACTTTTTTAAGACGTTCTAAAATTATTAGAGTTAATTGTTTTTACAGTAGTGACGCATAATGAAATGTTTTGAATTTTTACTACAATAATTTCAATCCATTTTTCTACGACCAAAATATAAGGTCCAATTGCGTGAATCTCTATTCGCCTATTACTGAAGAAGCAAGCTCAGAACAATCTTTTTGATAGAAAAATGTCTTAATGTTAATATAATATCCTAATATTAGTATAAGCTGTAATACATGTTTCTGTTAAAATACAGTTGCTTTAACTGTTGGAAATAGATTATATTCAAGTTAATTGTTTTGAAACGGAATTAGTCGGAAAAAGAATTGTGCATTTTATGTTTTAAAATGTAAAATTCAAAATCCCTTTTTCATTATAAAGTAGAAGCAGAATTGTAAAGGAGAGAAGTCAATACCATATTAAAATGCAATATTTCCCAAACATAAATGGAAAATGTGTTGTTAATAATGAGACATTTTTTTATTTGAAAAAGTATTTCAACCTAAGAATTAATCATTCATCATGACGCAAAATTTTTTTAATAAATTATTTTAAGCAAATAATTAAGCAGATGTCAAAATTGTGCAAACCCTTACAAAAAAAAAAAGATTCTTGTAGTTTGATGACTCATAACATTACTCTTTTTAGAGTATTACCATAACACGTATCAGTGGGAAAATTGTTTAATCAAGAAAGTAATGTAATACCTTTGTAAAGAAATGTTTAAAATGAGGGCACTTGGAAAGAAAATAATGAGATACAAAGAAAAAAAAAAAAAGAGGCATTCAAAATCTTCACCTTGTCAATTAACGCTGAATTGAAAAAAATATAAACTCAATTGCTGCCTGCCAATGCCTTCCCATGAAATGAACCAATTTTTTGTTCTTGTAGCTGTTATAATAAGAAACTAAAGAAGAAAATAAAGTTTTTCCTTTAAATTCCTAATGGATTTTTATTTTCCCAAGCAAAACAATCTAAATTACAAAAAATGTTGCCAATGTTAACACCAAAAAGAATATAAACAGTTGGTTCTCCCATAAAAATAAATGAAATATTAAAATAAGAGCAAAGTAAATAACAATAGTTTGTTGGGTATTAAAATGAAAGCAGACGCTAAAATATTAAATTAAATATATCTTAGTATTGCAAATATACCTTTTGCAAACTAAATCTAATTATTATAATCTTAATGTATTGTAATGTCAATTTTTTGAACCTAATAACGTGCATCCTTTATTTTATGCCCACGCATTTTTTGACGCCATTTTCTCAAAACAACAGCATGCTAGCACATGTTAAAAGCATTTCAAATTCCAGTACAGACCGTGTAACAAACTTACATTGACACTTATTCTTCTCCCCCGAACCCCATACCACGTGCCTGCGAACCTTCTTTAAGACATATTTACACCGCAGGCACGTGGCAGGGAAGGGTCGCGTCACCATAAAGAGACCTTAAAAGGACAAACTCCCTGCGCACTACATCGAACCCTAAACCTTTTATGCAACTCCTTTACGATCCAAACCATATTATTTACTTTCCCGTCCATTGAAAGGGGGAAAGAGTACCGAAACGGACTCCGCGACCAATCTTAAATCATATCGAAAAAAAGGAACGTCACCATCCAACACAGAAAAGAATTATCCTCCGCTGTAGCAATCCATCAAGTTATCTTAGCAACCTTTTCACTCTTAATCTATCAACAGGCTTTTTCTGCTTGTCATATGCACGTTTTTCTGGATTCCGCCGGGCCTTTAGGGGGGGTGGGATGCCACCTCTGCTTTTTATTATTATTATTATATCTCCCCTCCACTTTTGTGTTCCGTATATTCATGGGACCTTTTATTGTTCGAGGTTTTTCCTTATGAAGTGATCACGTGGGGCTTCAGTATGTCATTACTGAAGCTTAGTTTAAGTTTGTTCAGAAAGTTTCTGAACTGGCTGTGGGATTTGTACGTTACGATTGGTTCTTTTTACGAATTTAGGGTTTGATACTTTGCTGAGGTAACAGAGATTATAAATTGTTTCAAATTTTGCTATAAAATGCTTTGCGCTGATTTCGTAGGCATATTGTTTATGAAAATTTGAAAAAAATCCCCGTGTTATTGTTCTTCCTCAAAAATTTTTTTTTTTTTTTTTTTTTTATAGAAATTATGGGGTACACATTCCTCAAAATCTATATCAACCATAGTGCTGTTATTTTCCATGTTTATGAAATGAGGTAATTGCCTGTTAAGTGAATTTATATTTTTGTAGGAAACACCCACAAATTTTACCTATTGTACAATATTTGTATTAAAAAAAAAGGAATATTTGTATCCTAAATTTAAATTCTAAAAAACTCTATTAAACATAAATTTTGGAATTATAATTATATATTCAGTGTACAGAATGTTATGTTTATAAGTATTCTGCATATTTTGAAAATTATAAATGCTGTGTATTTTATGCGAAATGTAAAGAAAGGATCTAATGGCAGATACATGACTTACGACTGTTGATCATTTATTGCTCGTACATAATTGTTTAAGTGTATAAATCTGATTTTCTTTGCATAAAAATTCATAATTATACAGATACTTCAATGCTAAAATACGACTTTTTCATTGCTTTTCATTTTAAAAAGTGAGGATTATTTAAACTAGGCACAAAACAAGCTCATTTTTTCATGTCAAAGACATCGCAGTTAATGTAACATTTGCGCATTATAATACAAGATTATTCAAAATGATTCATCCGACTTTAAAATCCCATATTTTCAAACATTTACGACACAGGGTGATTTTCATAATACAAGAATACAAAGGGAAAATTAAGGAAGTTTTTTTTTTTTTTTAATCAGTGTTCAATCAGTAACAAGTCACATGTATAGTGTCAATTTGGTATGTAAATTCCTGCCAAACACGTTGTAAAATATCAGTGGTAATGGATTGCACAGAAACAGCAAATCCATTGTTTTTCACATAAATTTGTTGGCGCGTGCAGAATAATTTTTACAAACTCTCTAAGGAAGAAATCGTATTTGACCACATAAAGTGTACCATCAAATCATCTGGTCTACTGTGATCGATCCAAGAGCAAAGTAGCTCCGTGAAAACTTCTAAAACAATTTTTGTGATATAATTTCACGAAGAACAAGCGAGGGCCATTTATTTTTCACATTATAAAACTCCCATAGTCTTCCTTTGTATTCATATATAACTTATCATTCCCTGTCGTTTATTTTTAGAAAATATGGAATTTTGAAATCGGATTAATCATTTTTAGTAACTCTGTACAATCTTCGAAAATCAAATTTTAAAATTGGAATACAGAAAAATATCTGTGTTTTCTAAAAAAAAAAGGGGGGACTTTTTAGGATCCTGATACACTTTCCTCAAAATCTACTTTTTTCGTAGTGCTGATATTTCGCACGCTATAAAATGAGGTCTTTGCCTGTAAAGTGAACTTAATTTTTTTTCTAACAAACACAAACAAATTTTGTGTATTGTACAATATTTGTATAAAATGAAGAAAAATTTGAATCCTAAATGAAAAATTTTGTTAAGTATAACTTCTAAAATTATATTTATATTCAGTGAACAATGTGTTATGTTTATTGGAATTCTGCAAATTTTTAAAATTATAAATGCTGTGAATATTTAATGTAAAATGTAGAGTAAGAATCTAAAGACAAGTAGATGATTTACAAGTGTATGAAAATATAACTATTGATTATTAATTGCTCGTACATAATTGTTTATGAAAATAAATATAATTTTTTTACTTAAACAGATGCATAAGTATACAGATATCTTATTATTAAAAAACTACTTCCAATGCTTTTGATATTAAGAAGTGAAAATTATTTAAACTTGACGTGAACTAATTTTATTTTCAGTTGTCGAAGATATCTCAGTTACTTTAACATTTCACATTATAATACTTTGTAAACTTTATAAACATACTAATTGTATTTAATATTGTCTTTCGTTAGTATTTAATATGTGTTAAATTAATTCATTCGGTTCATGAAGAATAAGTGTTAGAGAGAGAGAGAGAGACATTAAAAAATATTTCCTTATTTAGAAAAACATTTTACGTTTATGCTAAAGAAATAGTGGATGATTAAAAATCGTAAAAAAGTGATGAAAATTATGAATGTTATATTCTACAACGCAAAAAGTTTATCTAAAATTTCGATGAATAACTGTGTGAAAATTTTTTTGTTCCTTTCAGTACTAAATGAAATGTAATTTAAAGTTTAACTTTCTTACTTACTGCTGCTAAAATATCTTTTTCTTGTGGACAGAATTTTTATTTTTTTTATGTGAAAAGTTCATTCTGCTATTTATATTTTTATTAATTATAAATTTTTTTGATAAATATATTTTAGCATTAATTAACAATTAATCTAAATAAATGATTTTGCATATTACTTTGATAAGCTTGACTATATGATAATGAAGAAAAATTTTATACAATGAAATAAAGTTCCCTTTTTTAAAATCAAATATTATTTTTGAACGTTTAATTCCTGCACAGATATATTTGTATGAGATATATATTCTTATAGTTAAAAACTAAATGTAAGGCTAACAATTAGTGTGCAGTAAGCATTCTTAAAATTGATTTCTACAAATTCATTTCTTTAAGAAATAAATGTTTTAAATGCAATTTCTTAAAAAAATAGAATCAAATTACGGAACCTAGTTTTCATTTACTTTAGATTACCTAGTTTCAGCTCATTGAATTAAAAATTTTAAAATATCAAATTTAATCCACAGAAAAAGTTTACATCTCGGAAAAATTTTCGCATTGTTTATTAATTGAACTCATTGAAACTGTATTTCTGCAGGTGATTATTTAGATAGATTTTCTTTTTGAAAATTTTAAGAGCTAATGTTTTTTTTAATGTCGTATGCTCATCTGTATTGCTGTTATTCATGACATAGTACATGGAATTTTTATTATATTACGAATAATTTATCAACTGACTTAATTTATTTATGAGTCACAATCTTTTGAAAGGAAAAAAAAATGATCATAATATTTTTTTTTAAAACACTGGAAGATCTCATTTATGTAAAAGTCTCATGGCTTAGTAATCGGAAGAATCTAATTTTCTGTAAAGAGTATAAATTACCCTGTTCGTAATTTAAGATATTAGAGCTTTTTTGAATCCTTGCCAATACATTACATGAACCATTACGACAATTCCTAAAGCTTTTTAAAGATTAAATTATTTTAATGCTTATTCTTAAGGCTGGCTTCGCCTAATGTCAAAAGGACGTTATCGAAACTCGGAACACATTTCCAGGCAGAAAATTATTCCAATTTTCATATAAATTTGCGATTTTATAACATGTACATCCTTTTATGATGAAGTATTCATGAAATTTAGGAAAATTCCAAAAATACGCCACTTTTCTCATGAATACGTAAACTTTAATGATCATTAGCATTACAGTATAGGAGGTAAAACATGGAACACATTTTACAACCAGAAAAAAAATTGATTCCAATAGAAATTAATAGTATTATAAATTATGCTGTTCTCTACAGGATAGCGAAATAAGAATATAAAATTAATGTCTGAGCCCTTTTTTATCGGACATTATCCTATTTAACTATTTAACATTTTACACGAGGACAATTTTAATCTTTCTTTCTATTTAAAGGTAAGAGACAATGTGTTAGATATATAATTGTATCCTTTAATTTGAGATAGTAACAGAGTAGCTTATAAATTTTAAAAATAACGATATTGTTTTTAGAAATTGCTAAAATTAAATTACATTTTTTTATCTGATGTTCCTATAAAATAAATTTTTCGAGCTTGAAGCAATAATCGTTGAATTGAACTTTCATTTTATGGCCTCTCTGTCACCCTTTATCTTTCAAAAACTTGGACAATTCGTTGTCTTTTAAGAACGTAATTTCAGTAGCTAATTTGCCAAAGCATCGAGCTCATGGATGGCATTTTTTCAATTCAGTCTGGTTCGAGCCCCGATGCCATTAAAAATCCTTCATACTATAGGTCTGATACATTCTAGTATGTCGGGCATGCTAAATCTTTGATCATGTTAAGTCCTCACGTTGGGATGAAATGAAGCAAAAAGAGAGGACATCTGTCATCTTAAATATCACTCTAATTATAAGATCTAAATTTTAGCTTGTAATGATCGGTTATTTCTTTCCGACTCTTGTGCCTTAGTATAATTAAAAATAACTAACTCTAAAGGTTAATAATTGATCCAAAGACATGCAAGTCTGCTCCAACTTGACTATTAATATATCAATTGCTATAATATAATATAATATATTTCAGATTATAGCTTTCTTTGGACTCTTAAGATTAAATATCATTAAAATAATACGCTCTTACCAAACCCTTCCAGTTAGGGTTGCTTTTCTCCGATAAATCCTCTGCTAAAACTCCAGCCAGTAACTACTCTTGATATTATCGGCCTATTGTTAGAACTATACTCAGAGTTAACCACACTCTCTTTTTTATCCTCTAAATTTCACTTTACTTATATATCACTATATCTGACTTACTTCACTTTATTTCCACCTGATTCTAATTAACATAATCACGTTTTATTTTGGTTGGGAATAAATTGTTATTTTATGCAATTTTAATTAAAAGTCTCCAAGATTAGTGAAGAGAAAATCGCGAATAGCCCAACATCAAAAACTTAAGTTCAAGAACTGACCAAGTAAATAAAATAGTCAATTGTATCTATAATATATGTTTATTAATCCCTCAAATTTGAGAGGAGGGGGTTCTCAAAGAGTTTACTTTTACTATCCGCGAGATCTAACTAGTTCTATCATGAATACACTTACCAGGTTATGATGCGAGTACCTCCTATAATTGCTTCTCCTGTGTTGAGTCCTTATCTCACCTAATCCGGTATACATACCAGAACACTTTCGCATGCTTCACATTAACATCTTTCTTATTACCCTTAGCTTAATTGATTTCAAATCAATTCTCTGTCGCTTTTATACAACTTGATTTCATTTGTTCACTTTATTTCCGAAGTTTATTTCATGTGCATAACGTTCCGTGTGATTGGGAAGGGTCTGGGACCTTAAATATGAAATCGGAAAGAATCCCCAGATGTTAATAAAATTCGTGAATAGCCCATGTTACAGGAGTACTAGCTCAGGCGACATCGTTGTCACTTGACAATGGTTCAGAATAACGAGATCCGTCAATGAAGCCCTCATGTTTCTTCAAAAAGAGAACCACTTTTGTCTACGTTGAATCAACTTTCTAAGTGCTTTTCAAATACTTTCTACGAAGTTTTCAAACTGTGTTACATGATCCCTTACTCTTACTCGAAAACGACTTCTTATCAGGCATGAACAGCTTTGTCTACTTATTCTGACAAGACTAGTTCGAACAAATAAGCTTTTAAAACTATATCAGTCTGTTGGTTAGAACTGGACCAAAAACTCGTAAATCTTTATATAAACAAAATCGGTAATGTAATTATGTGAGGTTGAGACGACTTCCTACTACC
The DNA here is from genome assembly GCA_019974015.1 of Nephila pilipes. NCBI lineage: Eukaryota > Metazoa > Arthropoda > Arachnida > Araneae > Nephilidae > Nephila > Nephila pilipes. The sequence goes on from BMAW01045577.1 coordinate 720,915, forward strand.
CGTTTCGTACATCATTTTAAAAATTACTCTAATCACATTTTCAATTTAAGTTCCTGCATAGACAAATAAATTAAAACATAGTCAGTTATCTTCCAAAATATAATTTTATCAATCCTCTAATAATATAAGGAAGAATGCTGTCAAGCAGTATAGCGTCTTGATCCGGGAGTACTAACAACTTCTATAGTATATCAATGAATGCGCATACTGGAAAGCGATGCGAATACTTTTAAATATTCAATCCCTCTGATAGTGTATGGTCTTAATATCACCAAATCAACTATACACAACTGAAGACTTTTCCGTGCATCACACGAACATCATTCATTTTTCCATAACCTTATTATTATTTCAACTCAATTCTCTGCCGTTTTTATAAGTTTTGATTATACCTTTTCACTTCTCTTCTAACGTTTGGTCAATTTGCAACATCACGTTTCATTTGATTGAGAAGAAACTGGATATTTAAATATAAAGTCAGGGGGAAAAACAAGATGTTACTTAAAGGGAAGTTAGACTACGTTACAAAGTTATTACTTATGTATCCATTTTTTAATACTATATTCTTAAAATTTAGAACAATTCAATAAATTCGCAATTTTTATTTTCAATGTAAAAAAATATAAATATGTTTAACATTTAAAATGAATAGGAAATGAGTAACGTATTTTATTCAAGAAAAAAAAAATTGTGTTTGATTCTAACAGAAATAAATGGCATTGGGAAAATAGTTTCCTTTTTTTTATTCGTTAATGGAATCAGAATGTAAAAATAGCGTTTGAATATTCTTCTATTACCAAGAGTGTCTCAGTTTTTGGCTGAATTAAAACAGGCTTAAGAGAAGACGTCCGAACTTCTATGCAAAAATGAAGTTGTTTCATGGTCTAAATTATACCTATATAAAACAATATTAACTTACTAATAAGCCTTCTAGTGACAGAGATACTTATTACTGCATAATTGAATCCCGAGCTTGTATTGGAGGAAAAACATCACATTTAAATAGCAGTTAGATACTTGCCTGTTAGCTAGGTATGTGCCTGTTTTTTTTTTTTTTTTTTTTTTATTATTATTATTATTATTATTCGAATGAAATCTATAATGGATATCGCGTTAAAATATTTAATATTGTGATCACAATTTAAAATAAATACTCTAATAAATGTATCAAAAATCTTTCAATTCACATTATTCCTTCAGTTTTAAACTTGAAGCTTTCGAAAAAAAGCTAAAATTTATCATTAAATCAAGTTAATCTAAATAAAAACATTTTAGGACGAATTTTCTCCAAAAAATGAATTAATTAGTATTTATGTATTTTATATCTGCTTTTAAACAAATATCAACTTCTATCCATCAGAATTGTAATCCGATCTCTAATTTAAAAACTACAAATTTTAATGTGAAAAGGGAAGGTGGTTAAGAAAGCTGTGTTTAATAAAGAAAACCTCTCTTCAAGAGTAATGGATGTCAAGTATAATATATTTGTAAATAAAAAAAAAATTTGTTATTTCTCCAACTCTTAAATACTTAACACTTATACAAACAAATGAAAATGGGGGGTGGTAGTGAAGCAAGAGGAAAAGTTTATATATATTATTATACCAAAATTGTGGACAATTTTTATGTTTTTGAACTATGTATGCGTATAGAAAACGTTACGTTTCATAAAATGCGAAGTCGTATATGTCATTTTAAGGAACATTTATTACTTAATTCAATACAAAAAACAAAATTCAAATATTTGCAATACAAAAAGAATTAAGCAGCAATAATTATCGATATACATTAGATACTGATGATTGCAGTGAATTAACAGTACTTAACAGGGTAGTCTTAATTTTTTTTACAACAGCTTCACATCGATGTTTCATTGAGATAAAAAAATAGTTTTAAGCTCTTCCTTTGTTATTACGTGATGCCAGGAAACAATTGTAGCCTCAATTAGTTGTTCTCTTTTATTTGTGGGTGCCTCATTCAAACAAGAGTTTTCAAACGGTACCAAAAGTTTTCGATAAGATTGAGATCAGGACTGTTTCCTGGCCAGAACAACAATTCAATGTTCTTTGCACGAAACCACTCTTTCGATAATTTAGCTATGTGGCAGGGAGCAAAATCCTGCTAAAAAATAAATGAAGCATTGTCAGGAAAGAGATTTTTGAAGGAAGGTAGAAGTTTTGGTTCTAGAATAGTGTCAATGTATTTTCTGGCATTCAGTGTCCCATTGATGACACGAAAGCGACAAATACTATCTGCTGACATGCATGCCCAAATCATAACTCTAAGCGGGTTCTTCACAGTTGCCTGAATGCAGTTAGGATGTAGCTCTTTTCCTATTCTACGTCTTACATATTTTTGTCCATCACTACCGAATAATAATATCTTAGTTTCATCTCCCCATATAACTTGTGACCACTGATCATCTGTCCAATTAATGCGTTCCTTTTCCCACTGTAATCGTTTTTAGCGCTGCTGTAAATTTGAATAAGGCTTTCTTTTCGTGGAATTCTACCTCTTAGTCCAATATCTGTTAATCTTCTGATTGTTCTTGAACTGAGAGGAACAACAGCATCATTCAGATCATTTTTGAGAGCTTTTGATGGCATTCTCCTATCTTGGGGACGTTGTCTTTTTATTCTTCTGTGATCCACAGATGAGGTGCACCTTTTTCTGCCTTTTTCTGTGTATTATTATTATTATTGATTTTGTCTCGTGATATCGTAAACAAAACTTTTGGACTCCAGGTGTAGTCACTGAATCACCCACTTGTCTTACAATTTTGAACATAGGAAAGACCACTTTCTAGTAACACAATAATCTTGCATCTTATTCTAGGTATCAATCTACTTTTTTATTTGATGTCATTGCTTCTTGATTAATAATAGCCCTCGTGTTGCATCTAGTCCGACGTTAATAAAACCAAACCAAAACCAAAGCTTCTTAACTAAATATTAAAATTTTTCGACGATTCTTACTTGTAATTTGATTACATAAGAAACAATCTTTCATCTTCAGAACAAAGCACAATAATGACTTGTTCCAACTTCTATCATGACTTGTTCGTGATGTCAGCTCCTACTGGCAATTACTAACATTTGATTGGTTCCCAGAACAAGAACACTGATTGGCCAGGAAAGTTAAAACTACAAACCACTTTATAATTGTGTTTGCTTTTTTTAGAATAAAGTACGCATAACTTTATTCATATTCCAATTATTTTAATTTTTATTTTGAATTTAATTCAATATTAAATTCTCTTTAAAATGATATACACGACTTTGCATTATGTGAAACGTAACATCTTCTATAAGCATAATAAGTTAAAAAATATAAAAGTTTCCGAAAGTGTCCACAATTTTGTCCACCATTGTGTATATTTATATATATATATATATATATATATATATATATATATATATATATATATATATATACGTAACTTTTCTTTTCTACAGAGTAGAAGGATTAAAAATGTAAAAACATTTTAATTCAATACTTAACTCGAAATTAATAAATACTTACTACTCTAAATTTCTCAATCTTATCCTCATTTGGGCGTTTCAAGGAACTAGTTAAAGCATGCGTACACACAATTAAGATTGGTCTAGGATCAAATTATTTTTCTTTATCAATGTATAAATAACTGAGAAAATAACAATTGTCAAAAAAATTTACAGAGAACGCAATTAAATTTAAAGTTACTTTCACGTATTTGATTCTTTGAGATATCTTATAAAATTGATTGTATGAATCTGATACTAAATTTTATCTATAAGAATAGTTTATTTCCCCATTTGTAAGGAGCCATCTTCATTATTATAATATTATTTGAAACCTCCGACAAGTTGCTCAACTAATCAAGTTTTTATTGATTTAATAGAAAACGATATATGTGTTTTGTTTGTGAGAAATGCAATAATTTTTTCTGAAAGTATTAATTGATTGCGACTTGATGATATTAATTAATTTGGCAAATTGAGAGAAAATTAATGTTGTGTTCCTACATAATTTAGTTCACATAAAAATTTAAATTAATTGATTTCAGATTTAATAACAACTAAGCTTACAAAAATAACTTTTGTCTGTGTTTTATTTTTTCATTAAATTTGAATATCAACACTCTAATGATAGAATAAGAAACTACCTAAAATAAATCAATGTCTTTCGCTGTTTTGCTATACTTTTATTTTTACGAATATCTTTTTAATAGTTTATTTTTTAAAGATGTTTTTTTTTCTAGCGGGTTGAATTTCCTTCCCCCCCCCCTTTTTTTTTTTTACTCGTTTCGGAAACATCATGCTACTTAAGATTATCACTGGGTAGTCACTGGCTCGAGTTCCATTTGCAGCAAAGAGTTAGATTGATTAAATGAAGGAGTATGTTTATTAAATTGAATTGGATCTCACTAATTGAGGTTTGGAGTGTCACGTTCTACCTCAGATCCCTTCTCCTTCAATTGGTCTAAGTACAAAACTACGAGTTCTGGTTATTTCCACATTATCACTTGTTTAAATAAGTACAAAATTAAATTCCTTTTAACTTATGCGTAAAGATTGATTAGGTTTAATATTAAAACTTGAGATTATTGGGGGGGAAAATCTGTATTCGTGCACAAGTGTCACTAAATATGACGGTTATATATATGTAGTTAATTGCTCATAAAAATTCTAAGAAAACGATTTATTCTATCATTGAGTTTATTGTAATTTGGGTTGAGATACTTTGATTATTTTTCCTATGAATATGAGTCGTAAGGTTATAACGTAATGGGACCATAGAGTGCCAATTGATATATGAATTTCTGTCTTTTACGTGCGGATACCATTGTCAAGGAAGTACAATCTGACGAAAAGTTTAATACAAAACAAGAATGAGTTCATTTATTCGTAACTGAATTAACGAATAATAAATATTATTGCGCGAAAACACTGGACTCGTTTTCTTCCCTGTTGAGCGACTGTTATGATCGGGAAAATTGTTTTACAATCAAGGTGAGATTCGCCTGATAGTATTTGGCAATACTGCCGCCTTGATGGCAAATTTGATTGTCAAATATCTCTAATTAACCAAATATGGCAATGAAACTAGATATCTCTAGGCAAAAGCAGAATTCTTTAGAACAAGCCGTTGTGTATATCAGAGTATATAGAGTATATATATATATCTCAAACAATATTGGGATATGCTGTGTTCGATTTTGTAAGCAGTGAATTTGAACTGCGGTGGATTTACATGTTTGCCTTAATTGTTTCCTGTTAATAGGAATCTATTGTATTTAATAAAGTGTTTCAGAGTGAGTATAGAAGAAAATTTTATATTTGCTGCGATAAAACATGCTGTTTAATTGCTTAGGCTTTTCCTGCGCTTTTAAAGTCGTTTACTACGTAAACAATATTATTGTTTTTAATCTAATTTGCGTAGCTGGAGGTTGAACCAGATTTATGAGACTATTCTTGGAAATATCGACGTATGAGAGCAACTTTATAAGTCTAAAATCCTGGAGTATCGAAGAATAGAAATCTGACTTGTGTCCTGTCTGTCTCGTAATTTTAAATCACTTTCAGACGTCGAAAACTATACCTGAGCTGGAACCCCTTCAATACATAAATAGCATTAATTACACCAATAATATAAAATTAGTATTAACACGAAAGGGAAACAAAAGGAATCTAACCTTAAATTCCTTACAATATTTTCATCTAAATTGTCTATTATTTTACTTAAATTTAAGTTTTAAAATAAATTCATCTCTATAGAAATTAACGTCAGACTAAACATAATCTTTTTAATAATATAATGAATCTTAAGTACTTTTAAAATTATTTTCAACTTGAAATGGATCCTTACGCGTTTTCCCCGTCATCTAACATTTTGGACAACTTTATTGCGTTATTCCCCCATGTTATTTCTTCCTTTAGGGATTTGTAAAAGATAAAGTGTATACGCCACCATTTCTTACAAATTTAAGTGAATTTAAATAATGGATTTCTGTTGTACAATCAATTACTATTAACACTTTACAACATTTTTTGGCGGGAATTTATGTACCAAATTGACGTTATACTAAAGGAGGTTTTATTGAACACTTGTAAAAAAAACTTTCATATTTTCAAACATTTCATATTTCCCTTTGCATTCATGTATTACCCATCATTCTGTGTTATTAATTTATAAAAATATGGAATTTTGAAAACGGATGAATCATTTTGAATAACCTTGTAGTCTGATTTTCTCAACCGTACTCTTTCTAGACAGAACACATATTGAATTTCGATAGATGTAAATCTTAGCGAACGAATCGCAAACTTCAAAGACCTACTTTCCAGCTCAGCAGTGACTTTTAGAACACAATTTTGAACTTCAACCTTATTATATACCGACATTACTGCAATGAATATCAAAAATTGAATTTAACTCTAAGGTTCACCGGTGGCTATTCCTTTTGTGAATGCCCATCCCTGCCTTCTATTTCAACAAGGCAACACTCGTGTTCATACCATTGGCATTTCAAGAGCTTGCCTCGCAGCCATAAGCCCAATACCGTGACCAGCAACATTGCCAGACTTGTCACCCATAGAAAAGTTATGGATACCATAGGTCGCTCCGTTAAGACTTCATCACTACCACAAAATTTGCAAGATATGCCTCCCTGCATGGGATGAGTTGAGTCAAAACACGTTGAGAGCGTCTACGACTCCCCGCTACGACGTCTAGTAGAATGCATCAGAAATAATGACGGCCCATCATCCTATCGATAATCATATTGATTTTGCATTTTGATCAATATATTTTGTCTTATCCAGACACAGTTTTGAGCCTTTTTTTTTTTTTTTTTTTTTTTTTTTTTTTTTTTTTTGAGAGTGATAAATTTCAAATATCATTTCACTCTGCAACTTTTTTTTTTCAACGATGAGTGTATTTTAAATTCTCCAAAGTCCTCGTAGATAAAACTGCAAGGCCTCTACATTCACAAATGCAATTGTTTGAACCATTAAAGAATCGAGTCTATATAAGTATAATTGGAAAAAAATTGAAAATTACACACTATACTGTGGAAATCGTCCTTACCCATTTGTAGAAAATTCAAAACTTGACTGCGCTGATTGTGATGCCAATGCTAAATGTATTCATCCTAAAACCGAGTAATTTCAATAGAAAATGTGGTAATCCAGTGATAAAGGTCGGAAGTCCTTCGGGTCCAGTGCAATTCGTCGACACTTTGATGTGACAGGAGAAGGGAGTATTAACTCATGTTTTGCCTTTCGTCTAACCGTAGTCCTGGTTAATTGTTTTAAGTTAACATTACATTAGAAGCTATATTCAATGAATTTTAGCGATGGACTTCGTAATTCTAAACCATCCTCAACTGATGAAAACGGCACTTCCCTCACCTGCATTTAATTTTTTGTAAGAATTTTAAGACTCAATGCCACTTTTCATGCAGCAGCACTATCAGTTCGAGGTCTTATTATAGTAAGAAAGACTCGGACTCTCAGCTGGATTTGTTCGTTGTCCATTTACTGTGATTCAAAATTACTTACCAATATTTTACTTTTCTTCAAACGTTTGGTATTTTGCATTTTTTTAAATAACTATCTTTTTTTATCTGGTAATTGTTTATTTTTTCATTTAATTTATATTATTTTGAATTTTCTATAATTATTCTTTTAGAATTAAATTTAAATGATGTACTTTCATTCACTTTTCTGTTTGCAATTTTTATCTATCTATTTTTGTAGTTTTTATCTACTCCTCTCTCTCTCTCTCTCTGGTTTATATCATGGTTATAACATAAACTATTTGGTTTGGTTATGTTTATCTTTGTCTATTCCAGTGATTAATTCTGGTTTATTTTATTCAGACATATGAATAATAAAAATTCTATCTTTGGACTACTCTGTCTGTGGAAAAGGTCTCTAAACGGGTTAGAATGTTTTATAATAACAAAGTAATTATCTTATGTTGCCGAATTAATCAGGTTCGAATCCTTTGAAGATTTATAGATGAGGGTTCGAACCCTTTACCCTTTGTAGATCCCCTCAACGTTCAATACAGATGTTTCACATCGATAACTTCAGTACACTATCTGTACCACAAACTAAACTATCAACCGACTACGCATTGAAGTCATTGCTACTTGAAAACGTAATTTGTCAAATCTATTCACCAATTTTCAATAATTCTAATCTTATCTTTTTAAGTCACGTTTCATATTCTGGGAGAGACTTTCAATTCAAGCAACATTACATTAAAAATTCCCAAAGTGTTAATTGAAGGGAGAAATGCGATAGAGCACACATTCTAATTCGAATCAGTTATATGTTAAATATTTAAACAATTAGCATTCAAAATTACAAAATGGAAGGGTTGCTGTAACAAAGTGATCATGATTGCGAGTTCACATCGCCCAAATTCCTTCGAGACGTGAGTTCATGCCCTGATTTTACTTTCAGTCCTTCGCGAAACGCGATTGAGGCACAATAAATCTATAGAGACTCCAAGTCTTTACGTGGACGTAGTGTGGCAGCTTGGAGAGGGAAGTGCTAGATCAGGTGACGTCTTCGTCACTTGACCGAAACTCAAATTGACGAAATCCGTTGTCAATAACCTTCGTGTTGTATCTTAGAGCGATATTAATCAATACAAAATAGGATTAATAATACGCTTATAGAGAATAGTAAAGGATTTGAAGAGAGAGGAAGAAATGTAAGTGAAATAACTTTTTTATCAATGAAAAATCAAGATTTTTATAGTAGACTTTCCAAAAATCTATTCAGATTATTCAGATTCCTTTTTTCAAGAACCTTTTTACCTCCTCTCTCTATTTTCGAAGTGTCTACAGTTTCTAAAAAATAATGAAACGAAATGTAAAAACCGTCTGGGTTCTTAAGGAAAAAAAACACAATGCTATAAGAATATCATATTTTTAAATGAAAAAGAACTATAGCTTGTGTAGTCCATATACTATTCATAAAAAATGAACTTTTTACAAATTCAAAAATCTCAATCCTTTAAAATTTTTGGAACGTGACAGATTTGAATTTGAATATTCCAGAATCGTTGCTGGTATTTGTAAAAATCAATAAAACTTCTTCCTAAGGGTGCCATTTTGATTTTTATATAAAAAAGATTTTTGATTCAATCTATACATTGTTTTTTTTTTTTTTCACATTTTTAAAGATGTTTCCTTAAAATTTATTTAAATTGTCTATATAAATTTGAAATTTTGACCATTTTTCTACTAGTTTTTTTTTCTCTCACTTTACAAGTTTAGTAAAAAGTTTATGCCATCTGAATTGTTACATAAATAAATTTTTGTACGAATAGTGATGAGATGGATTTAGATAAAATTCCTATAAAGAATTAGAAGTATTATAGATCTGTTGGTTTTTATATTTAAAAAGATAATTAGAAGAAACATCAAATGAAAAAGGGATTTTTTTCCCAAAATAGTCTCGTTGGTTTCAAAATGTTTGAATTAATTTATTCTAGAAAATTTTTTTAAGAGGGTCATCTTTGAACCACAGCTATCTATGATAAAACAAAGAAAAAAAAGAATTTTTTTGCGTATATGTGTCTTCTAACAGTGTAATATATCTGATGCGATAAAACACTTTGCATTTATTTTTTTTTTTTTTTCCAGAATTCTACTCATTCCATCGCAAAATATTTGAATAACATTAAGTTGGTACAAGAACCCAAAATGTTCCATGTTAAGTTGTTCGTCGAATGAACATTTCAAAAATGATAATTTTTAACAAAGTGTATTTATCAACTTTACATTTGTGAATATTGTTAGGTTTAAACATTGTGACTGCTCAATCCTTTCCTCTAATCAATAAAAACACTTCTCAACAGTCCTGTTACCAATTTCATCTACAAAATATAAGGTTTACTGTCTTTGGTACACACAGCTGACGCATTCCCAAGATACTCTAGTGATTCTTCTATGTTTTAAACCCTTCTTCTTGTCAATGAATTTTTGTCTTCCCCATTTCTTCCAACGTCATAATTGTTAATAACAAGATTGGTGCCACGCAGCCATATTTGGCGCTTACGACACGAAATCCAGCTTTCTCTCATTCGTCTATAAAATGTGCAGCATCTTCCACCAATGCATTTGTTGCTGTGTCTATTTTTGAAAGTCTTACAAAAAATATTTAAGGCAATTGGACAGTCAACTCTTAATTGATTAACGAATTTTTTGCTTGATTGTTTATTGATGTCCTGCTTAGATGCAAGAAAAGAGCTATTGTGGATGAATCGTGTAATTTTGAACTTCGGTCAAGTGACAAAGACAATACCTGAGCTGGCACCCTATTAACCTAACTTTCACATCACTCCTTAGGACCTCTACCGTTTTAACATGCATCAGACTCGCTAAATGGAGTGCCTTTTGTGACATCAGGACTTAATATATTGTGAAGTACTCACAATAACATTGTTCGGTGCTGTCGAATGTTTTTGCTTCATTGAGGCCCCTTCGTTTCTAGAAGTTGTTTATGTAAATATTCAGGAGATGAAGCGAACTTTATTTATTTATTTTCGTTTACTGCATAACGAGTTTTTTTCTTATGCAAGCGAGAGGATAGGCTTAAGTTACAAATTGTATTAACTTTTAAAGATGAATAACCATTATTATTTTCACGTATTAAACTTAGAGTTTGTCATTTTCCCCTTAGGACGATGTCTAGATTCGGGAATTTATTTGTAACTTATATGTCTAACCTTTTCCGTTCCATTAATGTAGGAACATACTTGTGTTTTACGTTACAAGATGAGAGCCTGTCAAACAATTTAGCTCAATAAAAAGAACCGTTTTAATTCTTAATTTGACTCGAGTGAGCCTGACTTCTTTGGAGCTCTGGAAGAATAATAGTTAAAGGAATAAAAGCATATTTTATTACATTTACACTCTAACAGCATTTTACAATTTTTCCATTTATTTTTATAACTCAGGTATGCTCAGAAACTTTCTTTCGGTGGAATAAGTGTTTAATTATACATCTGTTAAAGTCTGCCTGAGTACAAGAATTCCTATCAGACGGTGTCCATTTCTGTTTCTGTAGCCTTTGGCCCGGTGTGCTAATTACTAGCTAGTGTCGAAGTCCAAAAGCTAGTCTGACGCAGTTATTTTCCCAAGCGAATTTGGTATCCTAAGGGGATGGAGGGCTGAGTTGGCCAATGACCAGCTACCCAAGTTGAAGCCATCAGGGATCGAGCCTCGTTTGACAATTCTCACAATCAAACATAGTAACCATTACACCACTACGGCTACTATCTACAATTATTGTTGTTTTATAATATTTGATACATGCGTATGGTTGCAGCGAAATTACAGAAATTTGGCCATTTTCTTGTAGAAGAAGAAAGACAATTAACAAAGTAGAATAATTATTTATTATGCCGAGCCGAAACCATTGGCAATATAACTTGGGTCTGCAATGCCAATAGTCAGACACTCTAACCACTAAACCACAGCGGCGACATTATAGATCTGATCCATGTATTTACTTCCTTCTGGTGCCATTATTAATCAATATTTAAAACATTTAATGTAATAATTAAGTATTTGTCTGCGTGGAATCAATCGAATTTGAGCCCTTCGTAGACTTAGAGATGTGGATCCTATTCATTGACCCTATGATCTGATAATTCTTCACACTTATTAATACTTTTTTTCTTTTTTGTCGTTTATACCCTCAACTGATTATCTCTACCTCTAACTTCGTATTAAATTCTTCGCTACACATAGTTGCAATTTATCAAATGTATTTACTACTCTTAAATAATTCTAATCTAACCCACATAAGTCATGTTTTATCCATTAGAAGAGTCTTTCATTTTAGACAATATGATATTAAAGTCCCCGAAGTTATACAGAGAAATGCGTTAGAGCTCACGTTATAGATCAAACTCGTTAAAACAAAACTTTAAAATTCTTCCACCCTCTAAAGACCTACTAGTAAAACTCGCTATTTCGTATTTACAATAAAAACCGTTAACTATCTTTATATTTTTGATTCCTTTAGACATTTAAGTTGCAAGTTTTGATTATATTTAAAATTCCAGAAATGTGATACAATATTTTTTATGAAATCCTAAGTAAGTACCAGAGAAAATTGTTATTCTTTCTTTAATAAAACTTATTACTGTCGTATATAGGTCGAAAATCTGTAACTGCTTTTTACATGTTAATATCATTAGACCTCAGCTTGACTGAGATTAATTTTGTTTAAAATTTCAAAAAACATTTCTCTATCTTTGAGGAAGCCCCAACTGAAGGAAGAACCAGTAATAGTTATTTTCCCTTCAGCAAAAACACGTTATTATCGTATGCGTATTGAAAATTCTTAACTAATTTTGCATTTATTAACATTATTCGACCTCAGCACTACTGAAATAAATTTTATTTCAAATTCTGACAAATTTCCGATTTCTTTGATGGAAATCCAACTAAAAGAAGCCCTACAGAAAAGTTATTTTCTTCAGGAAAGCTCATCGTTAACAGATACGCATTAAAAATCATCAACTGTGACGTTGTGCTTTTTGTGATTTTCTCTTCACTAATCTCTCGGACGTTTCAGTAAATTGAATTGCTTAAAATTACAATTTCTTCCCAACCCAAATGAAACGTGTTTAGGTAAGTTAGGTTAAGAAGTACTGTGAATTGAATTAGAGATATTGATATATAAATAAAATAGAATTCAAAGAAAGAAAAGGGATATACAGAATAACGACAGGCTGATAAATATTTGTAAAATGGACTGAAACATTGTAAATAATATTTTGGATTAAAGTGACTCTTAATCAAAGTACTAAGATAAAATCTGCTGATGGTGATAAGTTTTCGAATCAGAACGAATTATTTGGTAAGCTAAGGCTTCATTATTAAATCATAATATATGGTTGACGAGTTAAAAGAGGTTCATGAGAGAGAGTGACCTTGTCTATTCTGTAGCAGTTGTTAAAGTATTTTGCCTCGCTCTTATGTTACGTATCTTTAATTGAAGTCTAATAATTGCTGACTATTTAATTTAACTGAAAGATGGCGGTGGAATTAAATAATATAGGAAAGACGTTCCACAACTAATTATATATGTTGTTTTTAACATCATTAGACTTCTATATGACTAAAACTAATTTTATTTAAAATTCTGATAACTTTTAAATTTCTTTGATGTAAATCCAACTTATAGAAGCACCATTTAAATGTTATTATTTCATCAGAAAATCACATTATTATCATATTCTTAATACAAATATAGACAAATTATTTATATTTTATCTAATAATATATGTTTTTATTTAATTTTCTTTAAAATTCTGACAATTTTCCGATTTCTTTGATGAGTTTCTGTTGAAAGGAAGTGCTGCAGGAAATACTTATCCTTTCCTCTGCAAATTCGTGCACACGAATTAACTTCCCTTACAAAATTTCGCGCCACGTTCTTCCAAAAACAGTATGTTCCAAAAGGAAAAAAACAGTAATTGCAATCTGTGCCGGACACAATCTATCCGGTACAGAAACCTTAATCGGGTACATCCTGAGGTGAAAATGTCTTCGAACTCGGTACCCGGATAAGTGCGATAAACCGTCTGTGTTAACGCCACGAGTACAAAATTGTACAAAAAGTTCTCTCCCCTCTTATGTGTCCCGTTATTCTTTTCGAACCCACAACCGCCCTTTTTTGTTCCATTTTTTTCCATTCTTCGGGGAGGGGGGAGGGCACGTGCCATTCGTTAGGGTTACGTGAGGTTAGTACTTTGAGTTCGAGCAATAACCCCCTCGTGGAAGGAGAGAAAAAAAAAATCCTTCTTTATATTTTCTGCTTTGTCGCCCCCTTTTTCTTAATTTTTCAGTGAACCCCCTGTCCCGTGCCACGTCCCTCTGAATAAAAATCGTCTGTAAGAAAAAAACGGAGGCACTTCCAAGAAAGAGCGAGAAAAAATGAATTGGGGTTAGGGAGGTAAGAGGGATAGCGAAAAAAAAGACAGAAAAAGAAGTAAGATTTAGAGGGGTGGTCCTGTGTCGTTTGCCTACCTCGACCGGAGAGTTTTTTATGGCTCGGTTGAAGTCAAGGAACTTGTGTGTGGTTGGAGGAAAAGGAAGGCACCTTACAAGATGATTTTTTTCACTTCACTTCATGGAGGACCCTACAGTTTGGGTTTTGCGTATGATCGGTCCTGCATTGCTTGTACTTTCTCCGTTCGAAAGATTTTTCTGTTTTGAAGCATTTTTAAACCTTTAACCTTAGACAAAAATTAATACTAATTTCTAACTGATGAAGTTGAATTGATAAGCTTTGATCGGAGCTGATATCTTCGACATTATGAAATCACATCCGTGCTGCTGTCCGGCTCAGAATATGGATACGGTATTATTTTCATTTTACCCTTTAAATTTTCTTTTTATAGCATGAATGATAGCTGTAATAATTTAACTGACATTTGTGTTTATTGTGATAAGTACCTTTTAATGTATATAGTGTTAGTGTTTTGTTTGCTTAGCTATATAAATTTGTACCCTGCATTAACTTCATTTCATTTTGTACATTTATAACTATCGCAACCATTATGCAGTTGGTATTAAAATATTATTCATTAAATTATTCTTTATATTCAGCAATTTTCTCAGTTCTATTTTTTTATAATGCTAGATTTTGGTGATTAATGTGACATAAACTTAGACTACATAAATTATATTTTACGATACTATATGTATTGTTTTCATACATTTCAGAGTAAATTAATGGTCATTTCATCTGTTTAATCTCTTTAAACTCTGTGATCTTATTAATTATAAATGTTTAGTGCATATGTTATTAAAGGATTGATCTCTTTTGTTTCAATCCCTTATTAAGTACCAAATCATGCGATTTACAAAACTTTCATAGCATAAAGAATCGTTCTTATTTTTCTGATGAAGTTTATTAGCGGTATTTTACTCAAAAAAATGGCACATAAGGGGGTAAAACATCATTATTTTTTTATCAACTTTTAAATGGTAAAGTATTGTGATAAAAAATCTATGTACATTCTTTAAACATTTCCATAATATCGCTTGATCTGTCTGATGAAAACTAAAGTATTTGATCTAGTCATAGTATTACCATAATTTATAATGTAAAAACAACGTTGATATTATAATTAAATATATTGACCTTATTTTTATGATTAAATTTATTAGCCTTATTTTGCAAAACGCGGAATATTAATTGATAAAGCCAAGATACAACTGTAAAGTATTGTGATAAGAAACCTATGTATATTCTTGAAATTTTTCCATCATTTCGGTTGATTTATCTCATCTAAACTGTGGCATTTGATCTCATGATAAGTTAAGTATTACCATAAATGTTTCACATAAAAACGACGTTTATGATAAATATTGCTTCCATCCAATAGCAGTATTGAGTGTGTTAGTATTAATTCATTTCACAGTTTATTGAAATAGGGAGAGATTGAATTGAATATTTAAGCAATTTTACTCCTGATTATGTTAAAAGTCCTATCCATTAAAATCTGTAAACAAATAAAAAATAAAAAGTTCAATCGAGCAATTTAGATTAAACACTTGCTCTTGTAATATTTGAGCTAAAGAAATATTTATGAACATTGCCAAATTAACGCAAAAATAGTAAACTGTGCACGTCTTTGTTATGGACTGAATGAATCTAAAACACTTGGTTATAAATTTTTCTCTTGTTGTTGTTATTATTTCAAGAAATTTCACCACTTTTTTAAATTTTCAAAATTTAGTTAATTGTTTCTTGTTAGATTATGCTAACGGTAATTTGCACAAAATTAATCTTTTATTATGATTAAAATAATTTTCTAAGAAATTATATGAATTTATGATGAATATAAGCAGAGAACTGTTGTAATGCCCTTGTATCACTTCCTTCTCCTTCCATTGCTAATTAATATTCATATAGTCACTAATCAACACAGACACTTTAAATTTCAGCATTAAATGAAATGAAATTGTGCTTTTATTTCGGATTTTTGATTATTCAAATGTCAATCCCTAGCGTATTATACATGTGGATAATTTCTTATGTACAATTCTCTATATGTCAATGGATAATTCCCTATCAGACCCTAATGTTTTAATAACGTACTTAAGTGTAGTGAATCACTCGGATGCGAGTCCTTAGTCGACTTAGAGATGAGGATCCGATTCTCTGACACTAAGCAGATCTTTCCTGACTGTGATCCTATTACTCCTCACTGTATCATAAAGTATAAATTATTTATAATCGTGATAGAAATATTTTTATTATTCTCAAGACTGCTCTACATAGCTACCTGTGTAAGTTATACATTTCTCACAGCGTTGTTTTGACCTTTCGGAGGCCGTCATTGTAGAACTCAGCAGATTGAACTCTGTGTTATACATACTGCGGGTTACTTCAATCTGCGGCGTTTGAAATCAAATAAATCAGCGTGAACAGTTGTAATTTACAACACTATATAATTACATAAGGATCAGTTAATATACAGAAAAAAATTTATCCATGTATCTCGTTATTTCTATATATCAACTAAAACTTTATGATACCCCTTCGTTTAACTTTGAATATACTAATAGCGTCGTTACATATCAAGAGCAGAATTTTATGTTTTGTGTCTCTGAAAAATACTCTAATTCCCCTTTTTCCTGAATAATACAGATGTTTTTCAGCCGTTTGTTTAGTTTTACAACCACCTGGTTTCTATGAAGACAAACTTAACACAAAGGCTTAATATATATGGGTTATCATTAAAAGAAGATAATAATTTTTTTTTTATTAAAAATCAGTATTTTTTCCTAAAAATTAAATTAACAGACACAAGCTAACTACAATTTTTTTAAAATATATCTAAATACAAAAAATACTATTTTTAAAAATTTAAAATGTAACTTATAATTAAAAGTAACTTATTTTTCTCGTTCTCTGAATGGCAAAGAAAAGAGCAGTAAATGATTAAAGGCGTTGAGGGTCTTTTTTTTTATTATCGGCTGCTAAAAATCTTCGCTGCTATTGGTAAAAGAAACCTTTCTTCGAGATACAGAAAGAATCTTGTCATATTTCAGTGAATGTTGTAGTTCCTTATCAATATTTATGTATAATTATAAAGTTTAATATTTATGTGTAGTTATAAACTTCAAAATTATGCTACGAGAGGTATTTTTTTTAGTAATATGATTGTTAAATGCTATTATATACGCAGAGCCGCAAAGATATTCGTGGTCGGTCGTGAATCTGACATTTTTTCTTGATTATTATTTTCTCCATAAACACTCAATAAATAATTTTGAATAAATTAAAAGAAACTATAAATGTTTAAATAAATATAAAAATAATTTTAAGTTTTGTAATCGATGTATAAGCATATAAATTACTCCTAAACGGGAAAGGGCGATGTTCTAGTTCATAGAATTGCAAATCAGTAATATGAAAGTTTGAAATTTAAGTCCACTTAACTGAGAAAAGGTATAAAAATTGTTACGCTTTGAGTCTTACACGGCTTTAAAAGTCATCACTTGGCGTAATGTGGAAATTAGGATTCATTATTCTTCCAACCTTTCCATCGCTCTCTATATTATTAAAAAGATAATCAATAATTCTGATTCTTTCAGTTTTTCATTAAAATCTTTTACTATACAGATTTAAATTTTGTAAGATAAATATCGTGTGGGCTTGATGGGAATTTCAGTATTTTTGTCCCTACAGTCTGCTTTCACCTCAAACTATCCTTGTTGACAACAATCGTTTTATTAATTCTTTTTTTAAAAAAAATTTTGTTTTCCTTCAAGCATTTTTGTATTTTCATTACATGTTAATGTAGGCTAGTTCTGTTTATAGATTATCTTTCGTTCTTTAAAACTGAAATTTCTTTTAGAATATCAATAGCTGCCTTTTATTTAATAATTTATTTATTCGATTAAAGACTTAAATGCTCATGATCATTTGATGTTCAATTTGTTTGCCAAATGTTTTGTAAAACTCACTTCTTGTCCAAGGAATTCTTTTTTGAAAACTTCTTCCTTTGAAATACAAATAAATGTTGTCCCGGAGCCCTAAACCCTTTTTGGGTGATCTCGGCTTCTCTTGGGTGAAAAAGTAATCTTACTAAATAATTTTAGTACGATGTTAATGAAAACTAAAATTAAAAGTATTTAAACGCTCCCTGAATGTACAGATCAGGTCATCTCGCGTGTTTAAGGAGTTCTTTTTTACCATTGTTTCTAAATTTAGAACTCATCAGAAAAGTTTTTGGTGTGAATAAAACTTTTCACTTTTAATCATGAATTAATGACAAAATATAAATCAAAATTCATCTGTTTACTATGGTGCTGCTTCCTCAGGATCCTTTCCCCGCTCTCTGTGTCAGTGATTGATGATTTTATCTTTTATGTATTTAAACTATACAAATGCTCTCTAATTAATATTAATAGCCTGTACTTTATCATACCAATAATATACATTAACATGTTGCTTCTTAAGTGTAGCTTTATTTAAAAAATTGTATTTTGAGAAGATATAGATATGAATTTGACTTTCAAAACACGTCACTGTTGGTAAATTCAAAGTCTGAAGGAAATTATCGCATTCTTCAAAAAATTCCTTCTTATTCTTCTCCATTTTAAAAAATAACTCAATTCTCTAAATTACTTTTCTGTAGAGTAAAATTTAAGAAACATGTCTTGTTATCTTCAAATCTTCAACGGAATGTAGTTTGTATGAATGCAACTAAACAAAAAATTCAATCCCTTCATCCAACTGTAAAAACGAAGACAAATTCAGAATTTTACGACCATTGATCATATTTATTGTGATATAGTTAGGAAGATTTCTATTTCTCATAAATTTCTTTCTATATTAACATGAATACGATTTTAAAAAAAGAATTTTCTATTGCTCTTGTACATCAAAAATACGTGAAAAATTTCTCTCCGTAAAGAATTCGATCAACTACGGCTCATAAAAAATGAAGAGCAAGTCTCATTTAAGAATCTAACATTTACGAATTCGAAGCATGTTGCTAAAATCCATAACTTGTAAATATTGTAGTATTTAAGTTGCAAAATTTTCTAGGATTCAGCTTGACAGAATGAAAGCGCTTTGTCTTATGATAGTTACACTCGTTGTTTTCAAAGGAATTTATAGTAAGAAAATTGGTGAATTTTAATTTTTTTTAACTTTCTTTTACAAAATGTCGTTTCCAGAGTAATAATGTGTAGTAGTAGTATTGATATTTTTAAAATTTATTTTGCCTATATTGATAATAAAGAGGTCAGAATGCAAATGTTGGACTTTTGAAGGTTATATTATTTTTCTCTTACATCGTATTTTTGAAGACATTTGAAATTACATTGTTATTAGTCCATTTACAAAATCACTTTTTTAAAGGTGAAATACTGAATTTTAGATTTTTGAAAAATTTACGTTTTTAGAAATTATTTGCTTAATTTATTCTGACTATTTCCAAAAATATAACGTTATGTCTTAACCTTTTTACAGTTTAGTTTTTATGATA
This sequence comes from Nephila pilipes, assembly GCA_019974015.1. Taxonomy (NCBI): domain Eukaryota; kingdom Metazoa; phylum Arthropoda; class Arachnida; order Araneae; family Nephilidae; genus Nephila; species Nephila pilipes. The sequence continues at coordinate 740,442 of BMAW01045577.1, forward strand.
CCTTAAAAGTTGTTAACCTAAAGTATTATGAAATTAAATACCTTTGGAATTTAAACTTTTTTGACACAAAGTAAAACAAATTTACAGAACAGAACGGACGAAAAATATACGATTAATTTCATGTGTGCTTTTTATTACTAATTATCATTTAAAGATAAATTTGTTCCCATTTTTATGTAATGTGATTTTTATGTGAGAGAAACACAATAACCAAAAATTTAAAATTCTAAACTTATTTTATTGAAGTAGCAAAATATCAGTCATATTATTCTTTAGAAGCAAGAAACCATGTTCAGTTTTCTTTTCTTCGTTGGGTCGAAATTAAAATTTTTAACTTTTGTTATTTTGTAGTATAATAAAACTATATTTTACATCCATTAGTAGTCCGAATTGAAATGTGTAGCTTTACGAGTTTTAAATTCCAAAAGAGAAAAGTCTATAGACTTTATTTATTTTTCAAGAAATAAATATGTATGTAATACTTTTACGTAATTAATTTTTGTAGACAGAGGTTGTAATTAAATCGTGTGTATTTGAAAGTATCTGTGTCTTAAAGTATATTCATCTTGTGTTATTTACGAGTATTGCATGTATATGTTAGTCATCTACATTATTTAGCGAAGAATGTAAAGGATTGCTCGAGATAAAAACATTTTAATGTACATGTGAGAGAGATAACATAGTTGTATATTATGAAAATATAAACATGAATCAATTTATGAAATGTAGTTATAGCTCTGAAAAGGATTTGTAACTTTGAAATAGTTGTCATTACCAATTAAAAAAAGATTCTCGGCCGCCATCAGTATAACTGTATCTTATTAAAACATTTTTGCAAATACATTATATGTTCAAAATGATTTTACTTAATGTATTAAAAAGTCTTATGTTAGTTTTATTGTAATTAATTTTATTGTGATTTTCTATGCTTGGTAGCATTATATCATCTATCTTTTACTATTGAAATATTTTTTCGCATTATCTTTTTTAACTTTCATTATAAATATTTTTTCCGTTCTGTTTATTAACAAAAGCCACACACAGAATAAATCTGAATTGAATAACTTAATTTCTGATGTTCTTACTTTTGTGCATAATTTCACATATGAAATGTTATCTATTTTTATTCTATTTTATTTATTTTTTATGGTGTTGAAGAAAACTGCCAGGCTATTATTACAGTAATTTTTTTTTTAGATTTCGCATCTTTCCTCTATGAATATGCATATATATATGTGTGGGCGCACGGTGGAATCAATCTTTCTTAATATGATACATATTTTTAATATTTCCTGAAATAGTATACTCTTTTTACAAACTATTTTAGTATTGTATGTGGGTTGAATAGCTTAGAAGTCCGAGGGATTTTTCCTACTTTAATATCTGATGTCTCTTCTCCGCATTTTATGTCTTTATGCTTATCTTAGGTGCGCCTATCCACCTATTTTTGGCAGAGGTATGATATTTATTCCATAAAGGTGCGTCTGTAAGTTTGACCGTTCTTCCACGTCTCATTTTTTTTCGAACATCCCTTTTTTTAGCTAGAGGGGGTCATATGCAGTATTCTGTCCTCACCACCACTATTGGTTGGAAAAGTAGGTTATATTCAGATATCCAATGGCGTCCGTTGATCGAAGTACAAGGGGTCAGGGGGTCGAATAGAGGGGGTGGAACGACCTCGTGTGTGACCCCTGTATAAGAGGGGGGAGCTGTTCTAGAACTTGAGTGACGGACTGCCTTGAATAGAAGGGAACGAACAGAATAAAAAAGAGAGATAAAGAAAGAAAGAAAAATGGGAGGAATAATATGCATAAGGTTCTAGGGGAAGAGAGGGGTTGACCAGGGGGTGGGAAAAAGAGTGTCCATCCCTTTTGGTCAGACTCTTTCGAACTAAAAGAGGGATTGTTGTGGGTGATATTGCTAGTGGAGAAAGTAGAAAGTGGACTGAAAGGGGAATCGCTTGGTGTTCCTCGATTTGAAGTTAAATAATAATTTTGTACTTCTTGGGATATATCTTTCAAAAATAGTGAATTCATCTGTGACCTTGGATTATAAGACATCGTATTATTTAACCTTATTTGTTCAATTCGAAATTGATGGAATATGGATACCTCCGATTCTGTGATGCTATAAAAGTTTTTCTAGAAACACCTGGATAAAAATTTCATTTTAAGTTGTAACTATCGTCAGTTCGTTTCAAATGCATTTAGAGCATTACTATTACTTACTTACAGCTATTACTTTTTAACCTAAACATTCTGTCAAATTTTATAAAAAGATTGTTTTTAGTTCCTATTCTACAAGCATTTGAATTGAAGTGCTGAATGAATATGGGACTTTGTGGATTAATGCGTATGATTTGAATTTTACAAATTATTTTCTCGCTTAGTTTTCTTTAACGTGAGGATTTCTTTTCTATCTGTTCCGAATTTAAAAGTTTGAATTACGTATGAAAATATTTTTTGGAATTGAACCTTATAGAATAAGATCTCTCTATGAATTAACATAAGGAAAAGTTTGGCATGAAATGTCGAAACTAAATATGTACCTAGAATTGGTGAAGAATTCAGTTTAAAAGCTAATAATTAAAAAAAACGATACATTTGTTCCAATTGCCCAACTTTATCAATCATTTTGGAATCTTAAAATTACGAATTTCAAGAATTTTGAATTTTCTCCTCGTATTTTAAAAAGTTTTGAAATAAAATTTTAAAAAATCTTTATTTTTAAACATCATGGATGAACTTTGAAAATTAAGGAAAGGGATGATGAATTGTTAATTTAGATTTATTAAATGCGTTTAATTAGTATTTCTAAGGAACTTTCGAAGGATCTAAGTAAAGATCTAAGTAAACGAGAAGTTTTTTGCAAAAATTATGGAAATACCTTAAAACTATCATCTATTACTACTATAATGAAACAGAGTTTTCCAAAATTTAAATATTTTTAATGTTTCTCATTTTATAACATGAAAGTTAAAACTAATTTGAAAATCAGTCTGTAATATTTACCATTTATTATTAAAATAATATTTATTTTACAAAGATTCAGAGCTTGATAAAGAAACAGAACAGAACTTAATTATTACACACAATTTTTATATCCTTATAACTATGCGTTTTTCAAAACTGATTTTACTGCATTCAGCTATCTTTGTTTCTAAATTTGCGAGACTTAAGCTTTGAGTTTTTGAAAATATATAAATTGTGTAAAGAATTCATTAGATGGATTAGTTATTCAGGATTACATTTCCTTTATAGACAAAACTTTTTAATGAAATAAAGTTTCCTGTTATTTATATTAAACATTAAAATCATATTATATATAAAGTTTAAATATAAATACTCTTCTTTCAAACTTATGGATATTCTTCATCTTTTATTATTTAATATTTCCCATGTTGATGCCATCTCAGAGTTTGTGCCCATGGATTGCTCCCTTATGGTTGTAGTGCTATGATCAAACAATAAATTCTTTATTACGACATTACACAGGGTTTTATGAAAGAATTGATTCAGGAATTTAAGGTATGTCTTCCATTTTATTAATGTGGAATTCGAGTACTGTGTTATTGTGTCTTGATATCACTTGTTTTCCTCTGTGTATTTCGTGTTTGATATCTATTATAGTCTACTTTTTTGTATGTGTTAACTTTGAAATTGATTTTTATTTATTTCTGAAACCTTTTGAATTGAGTTATTGAATGTTTTTTTTAGAAAAACACCCCGTTTACATTATGTTTTTGAGATATAAATGTTATTTGAAATTTTTCAAATGTTTATTTTATGGGTTCTGACAGTTTCCACGGATCACGATAAAAACGAGAAGAATTTTACTAAACATGTTTCGACGCTTTAGTTCTTGAACATTTTCTTTTGTTTTTTTAAAAAAAGGAAATTTCAATTTACAAAGCGATGGATGTTTAAGTGTTTTTATACAGTTTTAAAGATAAAAACTATGTTGTGCTTAACTGAAGAATGATCTTGAAATCGTAAAATAAATTATTCTAGAACCTTTGAACTATAATTTAGTACATTGTTCATATATCTTTTTCTTTAAAAACTCAATATAATAATTTTCAAATGCCTTTTTAATATTCATGTGGGTTTTTTTTCATAACTAATTCAAAAAGATATGCTAAAATATATTTAATTAAAATTCATAAAAATAACATGTGTAGAATTCTGAAATAACTTATGAATAAATAATGAAAAATAATTATAAAATTGCGATTGTAATGGAAATTTTTATTTTGATTTAACTGTAGATCATTTCTTAACATATCCTTCTATGTCGTTTTAGAAATATTTAAATATTCTTTACGAATAAAATTTTATATTATTCTTAAAACCGTACGACACATTTAATTTGTTTTGGTATTGGAATGTATCTCTATGCTTTAAATTACCGAGTTTATGTGCATTAAAATAAATAGAAATGAACAAATAAAGAAAACTATAAAAACATTGTCAAATGAAAGACACTTTTAAGTCATCCAAATTTATGCTTGATTATTGAAATTCTTTTTCTAATAACTATAACAGAGCATTTTATCCAATTGAAAGATGTGTTGCAACTGCAGAAAAAGCTCCTCAAAAATTTTGTGAACGTTAAAATAAGTTCCAAAATAAATTCCTTCTCTTTAAGTTATATTATGTAAATGACATTGAAGTTTAAAATTAGTTGAAAATAAAAGATATGACTGAACATTTTTTGATTTTAGATACGAGAATAGTATTGAAAGTAATTAAAAATTCAAACATTTCATTTTCTTCCTTTAGGATTTGATTTTCTTAAGATAAAGTATGCATGTAATTTTATTTTAATGAACAACAAATATTTTTAATCTTCGTAGTCTCTCAGTTTCCGAATTAATTATCATTGAAGATAGTTGTTCTTAACAACTGTTAACATTTCACCATTTAAATTTAAAAATACTCCTATTTGCTCATCAAACGCATTTTTTTTAAGTAAGTTTAAATACTTTGTAGCGTGAAGTTCATTAACAATAAACTGCTCTATTGGGACCACTTTCCCTGTCAAACTAGTTTTCCCGCCTTTCACCGATGGGAACAAAGAAAGTTCCTAGCGGTGCACTTGCTGTTCCGCGACCCGGCTGAAGTCTGTGAACTTTTACCGGCATTTGCATGTGCAACTTTAATGAAGTTTGGCCCTGCATTTTTGATAATTGTATGTTCTATTTTTTGAAACTGTATTTAATATACGCTTACATTTAGAACACTTACTTAGAGAATTTGAATTCGAAGATTTCTAATCAACTATATCGTTATTTTTATCGAAATCTAGACGAGAATAAGTGTTTTTGTAAATAGTATATACTAGATTATGTGAAAATTCAATCATCACCAAATCATTTAGATTTTAATTTCCTTTCTTTCTTCTTTATTTACATGCATAAATTAATTATTAAAATAAAACTGGAAAGACTTGTCAAAAAAATTCATGGAACAAATTGAAATCAAATAAAGAATATTGTCATAATCATTTGTAAAATAAAATATTTCAACAAGTTCACTCAAAATTGCTTATACCAATTGAGTGAATAACCTTTATTTGAAACGTATTTGATGTAAAATCCATCCATAAAACTATACTATTTGTAAAAACATTTAGAATCTACTTTACCATCAGGTTTTAACTGCTTTATTTTAAATTTTTAATTCAATATAATTTTATAAACTGCTTGTAATACTCAGTAATGTAATTTTAAACAATGTAGTTTTTTGCACAACAAAAATGCTTATGAGAAAAAGTTCCTGAAGAAAGAAACTGAAAAAAGCTGTATGCAAAGAATGTTAAATTTTTTGAACAGTGAGTAGAAATCTCATTCGTGATTGTAAAAACGAGAATATAGTTAACTGTGTTTTTTGTATTGCTTTGTATAATACTACAAGCAAAAGAATTCTTACATATTATCTAAAATTTCAAATTAATTATTGAAATGCCAATTCATTAGTTCTTCAGTTTCATTTTTTCAAGCAAATATTTTCATATATGAAGTCTATGCAACAGTTTTAAGAATTATTTTAAATGAAAAAATAGTCTATTTATACTTAAAATAATGTCTTAAAATTATAAAATATGGACATAAATATTTACAAATTATAGTTAAAATAAAAATACAAACCTAACTGGATTTCCTCTAAATTAAAGTATGTTAAAAATATTGTTTATTTTTATAGATCATAATTTTTGTTAAAATTATAGCTAAAAAATTTACAATACCTTAACATTTACGAACGTACTTTTTAAACGTTTTTTTTTTAAAATTTCACTTAGCAGAGCTGAGTGATTTTTGAAAAGTTTTAAACTGTTCTCGCTGAATATATCTTAATTATTTATGACCTAAATTTTTGACACATTTTAAATTTGAAAATTGTAAGATTTTCTAAAATTCTATTATTCGTCAAGAAAATAGGAATAATTGAAGTAAGTCATATCTAGAAAAATGAAATCAGCTCAGCATATTCTTTTTTATTTATTTTGTTGAATGCTTTCATAATACCATTAAAAGGGTGATTTATTTTTTTATTACATTGTATATAATCTTGAAAAAATGAAGAATACTTTGATGATTCCGTAGATGTATTATTTGTGAGGATTTGATAAGAAGAACCTTTGAAAATTAAAATTTAAAAATGTAAAGAAATCTACCACATCATAAAGAAAAATACCTGTATTTGCTTTCTCATACTCTCATTCGGTTTCTCGGGCACATATTATTTTTATCTATTCTATCTATAACACTGATTATTTCCAAAGTAAGAAAAGGGAGATTATTTCTTATATAGCTAATACAATTTTTCTACTAAACACTCATAAATTTTAAGTAATACTTAATATTTTTGTAGAATTAAAGGATATTTGAATCATAAAATGTTTTAAAAAATTAGATTTTATTAATTTTAACTTTTGATATAAAGTAATTATGTTAAGTGTATTTAGAATGTTATGTTAAAAAATACCCTGGCATTTTAAAAGTTACAAATTCTGTGGATTTTATACAAATTTACCTAAACATACCTTGGCATAAAATAATCTTATTTTTCCTTGTCGAAGACATCTCAGCTCGCTTAATACTTTCAACAAAGAAGTAAATATATTTTGTATGAGATATTGGGTTTTATGAACAATTTAAAGCTAGCGCTTACTTTCATCAAATATCGATTTTTTTTGGTCTTGATTATGTTCGTTAGATTAAAATTTCCTTTGTACAATATTGGAAGTAAATCTTTTTTTTTTTACGTGTGAGAGAATATTTTTAAGCATATTCATATATTTTCTCTATTTCTCGAACTGTGATTATAATAACTGATGTAAAATGTTATACGAAATGGGAAGCAACTATTGTTAGATTTTTATTTCAAAAGTATTCTATGTGTAGAAGTATTTGATTTCAAGATATAAATTTACTTTCTGGACGATTCTGGTTTGTTTTAAACAGTGCAAATGTTTGATAACTTTTTAGAGTAGCTTTGAAGAATTTGGTGTGTACGTGATGTCAAATTTACAAACGTAATAATTCTAATGATTATTATATGAACATTTCAATCGGTACCAAAATTTTCTAAAGTAGTTCTCCTAGTAAATAATGCAGGTGTTTTTATTGTTTTTGAAAATTGGAGCTACTTTTCGGATTATTACTTTGGATAATAAATTCAGTTTTGTATTCATTTTGCGTTATACCTCATCAGTTCGAAAATTTTATTCTCTGACTAATATTTTATGATGTAAAAGAAAATGGCACCTTACTTAAATTAGAGGTGCGTGAATTTTAAAATCAAGAATATCTATTTTATCATAGCTATTGATATTACTGTCAAACATGTAATTGACAAAACTCTTCAAGATATAATTACTGAAGCATTAGTTCAAATTGAACAATTACTGTTAGAACGAAAACGTTATAGACCTCACTAAACTTATTATAATGTAATAAATAACTAAGGAATAAAAACTATAAATCAGTGTTTTCAATGCTGTTATTATGCATTGAAAAAAAAAATTTAGAGTATAGTATTGCGAAGTTTATCGTTATAACGATTAATATGAATTAAATTATATCCAATTGGAACATAATGGGGATGATAAAAAATCATGATACAAATTAAATGAGTTTTTTTTTTTTACTTTACCAAATGAATATTATTTTGAAAAATATCTTTAATTTGACTTTTCTCGGAACAACAATAAGGAGCATATTTAACTCTCCCGTTTTTATTATATATTATGCAGCTATAAATCAATTAGATTTCTGCCGTATTTTGAAAACCTTGAAGTTCAATAAACTTTATGACTGAAATTTTTAGATGTAGATTATATTTGCATTGAATTCTACGAAATAGAAATATATTTCAAATTGTGCTACGCTGAACTTGATACTGTCCCACACTCCTTTTACGTCAGTTATCTTTTGCTCCAAGACCTCTTTACACTTAAGGTGAAATCTAAGAATACAGGACAAAACTTCTCATGGATTCTTTTCTTTTACGCTCTCAAAGATTGTGTGTGTGTGTCAATAAGTGAGAGAGAGAGGGTATAATTAATTCATAATTTAACGTATATTATTCTACTTGAAATTTAATATTTGTTTTTCTGCCTTACTTATTCGCATATGACGTTCAATAATTATTATTTTCTCAGCGAAGATCACTCAACCTTAAAATCCCAATCCTATTTCATTTTCTTTTATGGTCATAGCCCGAGATATTTCACGCGTTACCCTCGATCGGAACCCTAAAGTGAAGAATGCTGAATTAGCGATAATTACAATGTAATTAAAAATCCCAACCCCAAATTAATTCAATCTGGCGTCGCTTTGCATCTTTCGTGTAAGACCTACGATTTTAAGCTCCCTCATTTTGATCATGAACTAATGAAGGATTTTAACATTTGAAAGTCTACATGATTATTCCGAATCGTCACTCACATATATGTATCTCAAAAGAAGCCAAGTATATATCGAAAAATAATCAATATATTTTGTAAAATAAAAATAAAACTAGATGAATATTTTACTAAATAATAATACATGAATACATAAGGGATTTTCAAATGCAGTATTATTTTTTAAATATGTATATCAGTGGTAAGACTGTTGATGTTTCATTTTATTAGGAACATTCAACTGTAGGATGATATTCTTGAATAAAAATGCAACTTATATAACTGTAAAGGACTCTAATTATTCATTAGAGCTGGAATTATCAAACCTTATTAGTTGTATCTGAAAATAAAGCCAACGTATTTATCTCTACATATGCAAGCACTCCTAAAATCTTTCTCCAAACCCCTTGTTTGAAGCCATTGTTTTCTGTGATAAACATGGTTGCCCTCAGTGGTCCCATTCTGCTTTGCCCTAACTGTCTGGATCTTGTCCAGACACGTTGGCAGTCGAACGATGTCGTCACGATGCCTCGTGGTTATTTAATATAAGTCACACGCAATCATCCAACAACTCTTCAAAAGCACTCCAGACGTGGCCTTGGAGCGGCCTTCACACGCATCTAAGGCACTTGAATTTTGGTGAGAATGTTTACGTGGAGAACCAAGATCTCGATCAGGTGCAGATATAAAGTGGATAGCCATGGTTTTTCAGTGGATGTATGGTATTCAGTGTTCTCTGTGTCTTAAGGTTATGATAAGTTTTATATAAAATTTCTGTAAAACGTATAAGATTAGAAAAAATATAAATTTGTCGAAAAATATTAGAATTGCTTGTAGAGGTTTCTTTTGTGGAAGCTCATTGTTCGCTTAATTTGCTCAGAAATACATGCTAGCATAGCTATAATTTATATCTAAAAAATTTTTGTCCTCATTTGCAAATATAGAACGAAAATAGATCAATTATGTGTGTGTGATTAAAACTTAGTTCTTATATAAGATTGTGACGTTGTGCTATTCGCGATTTCCTTTTCACGAACATCGGGATCTTTTTCGTAATTTGAATGGCATAAAATTGCAATTCCTTCCCAACCAAAATAAAATATGATAATATAAATTAGATGAAGGTAAGAAATGTAGTGAATTGAATTAGAGATAGTGATACATAAGCGAAATCGAATTGAAAAGAAAGAGAAGGGAGGACCAGGAAAACGACAAGTTGATAGATAACTGTAGACTGGATTGAAGCATCGTAATGTATCGTTTGGATTGAAGCGACTCCTAATTAGAGTAATATGAGTTGACTTGAGGAATCAGAAAGAGTGATTTACGTAGGCTAAAAATTTATTATCAAAATATAAACTAGAATTAACTGAGTTCAGAAGGATTCGAGAGAGAGTGTGCGAGCGATCATACATATTCTTTGATAGATACTTAAGTGTGTTGCCCTTCTCTTATGTATCTACATTTGGAGCCTTGAACTTCTTTACTATTTAATTGGACTTTAAGTTGGCTTGAAATGAAGGAAATACGCCACAAGTTGCTCATTTAAAGAAATTTAAATTAGCTTTCCTATAGATTTATCTTTATTTTCTAGGAAAGGGTAGTATGTATGTATTTTAAATCAGTATAAAAAAACTATTTATTGCCATTAAAATGTAAAAAGGATTGTTAATTCTCTCTAATTCTTTTGAATGTAAAAAACTAATAATTATTTAGTCGTATTTATTAACTTTTCTGTATTTTTATAAACCTTTTCCGACGTTTATAAATATTGCTCTTTTTACTGTGACGTTAAAACTATTTTTGAATCAATAAACTCAAATACCATTGTATTATAGGCATGTAGTAAATTATATAAAATTTAAATAATTAAGCAAATAATGATCCAACCTGTTTATAAGTTTGATTTTATTGTATTATGATTAACACCAATACATATGTCAATAGTATCAAAATTTAAAAGATTATAAATGTTTAAGGTAAGATTATAATTTTTCATTTAAGGTTCATCGCTTTTTGAATATTTTTTTTTTTTTTAATTTCGCTTTTATAGAAAAACTTTTAATGAGATCAAGGAAAATAACAATTTTTAAAAAAGTATTGTTCTAAATATGATCTAAATTATTATTTTCTCCCTTCTTAGTTATTGCCAAATTTAAAAATGTATTAATTTTAAAATGGTATTTTTTTTTACATTTAGTTGAACAATATTTACAACTTTAAAATTAGAATGTGATAAAAAAAAATAACTGTAAATGTATAAACATGAACCTTGATTGCTCAAATACAAATTTTAACAGAATACATTTTACTGAAATCTATAGGTAATGTATCTGAATATTTTGTTATTTATTTGTGCTTTATTTTAAAAAAAAAATATTGAGATGTATCAAACCAGATAAAGTCATTAAATAAAAATCCATTAGAATTTTGCAAAAATACATTTCGACAAAAATAGTCATTTGTGTGAAATTGGAAAAATCTTTCAATAGGATTTGGAAATTTATATGACTAAAAAAACCTTTTGAAAGCACGCTGTTTATAGCAAAATCCTTTTTTGTCCAGTGAAACGAAAGTCTTTGCATTTGATTGGGCATTATTGTATGGGTAAAAATACTAAAATTAATTATTAATATGTTTGAGGAGTGCTAAAGTTTTATGATTATAAGGAGGTTGGAATGAAGAAATTGTGCTGCTGATTTAGAAAGGATTTTATTTAAATCCTTATGTCGGTTTTATTCATAATTACTGTAATATTTTAAATTTTACATCGTTGGAATATAGTTATTTTTCGTAAAAAAATATTCTCTCACTTGATATATGAGAAGACGAATGAAAAATATTTCGTGTTTTATTGCTATGAATGTTTCAAATTGTTCGACAAAAAATTTTTACTTTCAGCCTTATTTAAGAACATTGTTCTGTTAAAAATACCTTGCAAGAGACATCTTATGATCATGCTATAAAATTTTCACGTTTTTTTCCTAAACTTTTATACTTATGTGTATTTCTACATAGTATTTAAATGTAGTTACATGTACGAAATTTCAAAAGCTGTTCACTTTCTCCCTCAAATAGTGTAATCGAAAAATTAACGGTTAAAGAAAATGTTTATTTTGAACATTACTAAGCTACATTCTCTTGATTAAAGCAGCTTAAAATGCACTCTTATCGCAGATTGCTTTAATTTTTCGTATTTAAAAATTATTTTGCTACTTTCTTACCTAGAAAATTCAGAAATATGCAATTTTGGAAACTTTTATTTATCTCATGTAAATCGTACGTAACAAAGAAGAAGACTTAAATAAATGGATTCTATATAGATATTGATAAAATTATTCCTATAATTTTCAGTATAAATAGACATAGAGAAATCGCTGCGCTTATGAATCACTTGTAATCATGCATTTTTCCCCTTTTACCTGCAAATTTATTGTGTCCTTTTTTTTAGCTTGATATTTATTTTTATTATATATTTTTTACCGAAAGTTGTTTACTTTAAAATTTCGTCCTTCTGTTTTTTCTGCTAAAATATACTTTACTTGATAAAATATCTCGTTATACGTCGAATAAATTTAAAATTCATGTAAAATTCCTAACTTACAACAGTGTGAATTACTCTGCTTTATTTATTTTTAGACAGATATTAGCAGATATCTTATGTCTGTTATTTTTACTAATTAGGATGTATGAAATGAATCTACACCATTGAAACAAATCCAATAGAATAAGTTTTTCTGTTGAAAGAAATACTTCTTTATATCCTTTGTTTTACTAAAAATCGAATCATTTAAATTATTAAACGGAAGAAATATTACACATATTTCATTTTGTGGCATTTGTTTTATATAACATGCGCAAAAATTGACTAAAATGTAGTATTATTAAGAAAACTGAACTATTTTGTTGTTGTTGCATGGATTTCTTAATTCTATTGATAAGCTTGCTAATCTGAAATTCCTGGATTTTGAACTATCTTCACTAATGACGTTATTTTCTTTTCAGTCAGTTATTAATGATTATCTTATATGTGTTATTTTTATTCATTAAATTGTATTGTGTGCATAATTAATACTAAATATTAAATAAAATGATTTAAAACTAATTTTTTTTCCTTTCAAAAGAAAAATTTCTTTCTTCTGTTTCTCTGAAAAATGAATTTTTCAGAAAGTAAAATGCGTGAGATTTGTTTTGTTTCAAAATGTTTAACAATGAGATCAGATAGTCATTGTACTAATTTTATTTCTAACAAAAATTAAATTTATTGTTATATTTTGCGTAAAATTAAGAATTAATCTGTAAAGCCCCGACATTACTTTCATATGCTGTCGTTATTAATTTATTTAAAACTGACACGAATCAATAGTCAAATGAATAGAAAGCGTGAAGTGATGTGATAACCAGTTTATTACATTCAGATCTCTGAATACTCAAAGACCAATCTCCAGCCTACTGTAACTATGGATATACTCTATACTTGTCAGAATCTAACATTTAATATAGTAATTGATTACTTATCTTATCTGAACCAATCGGGATCGAATCTTTAGAAGATTAAGAGAAGAGGGACTGATTCACTGACTCTTTGTAGATTCTTTCTATCTCACCTTCTTTAGATTAGATTATTTTAATCTAATTTACATAAGTCGCGTTTCATGTATTGAGAGAGCTTTTCAAAGTCCCAAAGTGTTAGTTGAAGAGAAAAACGCGATAGATCCCACATCATAAATTTTGTGCACTTTTTAATTTCATATTTGTTAAAGAAAGCATGCATAATGTCATGCAATTTATCATATATATTATATAAATATTTCTTTTACTTTCGTAAAGTATAAAGAGATTGATAATTTATTTTTAAGATCATTTTCATTATCTTTATTTAAGAAATTTTAGAAAGATCTCATTAATATGCCGAACCCTCTATAAGAAAAAATGGTTAAAAAAATACGTAACTCCTTTGACTAAATATGAATGAATTCTAATTAAAAATTAAAGTTTTTTTCAAAAAAGATATAATACCCATAAATAGCACAAATAGCAGAGTATTATGCTTATTATTCTGATGTTTTTGGTCGTATTTTAGATCATATTAAATTTTTAAATTTAAATTTAAAACTTGGATTTGTTTGACTTTTTCTTTCAAACCATACTTTAATCTGTCTAACATAAAAAACTCCAATATTCCTTCAAAATAATGGCTACTTCTGTGAAATTATAGGTTTGGTATTACTCAACCATTAATAAATGTTATTAACATTTCTTTCCATAATAAAATAATTTTGTTTACTGTCATCTGATTGGATGGCAACATCCGTATTTTCGGTACCCATGGCAGCCAACTTGCAATCATTTTTCATGAATTTTGATCCCGTACGTAAATTACATTGCTCCCGAACTTTTATTTCAATCAAAAATAAAGGGGAAAATATTCATTGATTACCAGAAATCATATTATAGATTGTGTCGAAATTTTATTTCATTTCCTTACTTTAATTCTAAATATTACGTACAATGGGGAAATGTGGAAGGACGTCCCACATACCTGCTCATCTTTAACGTTATATATCGCAAAAAAGAAGATGTAAGAAGAAAAGAAGAAATATAACGCTGTGCTCTCTCTAGCTTTGCAGTTAAGATTAAAATTTTCTCTTAGGTTAGCTGGTTTAATCTAAAACCTATTTACATTTCAACTTTCGATTAAACTAAAACCCAATTTTTTTATTATTACTTTTTCATTTCCTCCTTTTCTAAAGAATCTTCTACTTTTAACCGATAAAAAGGGAGGTTCTGTTCCTAAACCCTTCCAAAAGCTCTTCGTGTTTCTTCGGGGTCTGATTCTTTTTCACCTGAGACCCCCTAATGAAAAAATGGCATCTTCTTGCAACGGCAAATGAAGGAAAAGAAGAAAAAATCGAATTACTCTTTGCAGAAATCTAAGTTCCTTAAATTCCACTAACCTTTTTACTTTTTTTCCACTTGCAATAGGACACGTGAGTTCAGGTTACTTCAGTCAATTTCCCTGTTTCTTGTATTGCTTTCTCTCATTTCGTTCCTATGGAAATTGTGAGAGAGGAAATGTGTTTAAACAGGTTCTTGGGAGGGAAGAATCGCAATATTTCCGAAACGATTGACTTCTATAAGGTATTAAGAAAAAAAATTGGATTTTTATTTATTTATTTTTTGTGACAAGTTCGTAGGAGTCGTCTATGCGTCGTCATCCTCTGTAATCGAAATATATATTAAATTGAATCAGCTGAGAAAAAAGTTAAGCTTTTAAAATGTCATTCTTCCATTCTATTTCCGTTTCTGAATTTGTATATTTAATTGGGGAAAAAATTGTTTCGTGAGGATGGGACTACTTATCAAAATTATATATTAAGGATTATTCAATGAAAACTGGTCGTAAAATTTAATCAAGGAATTTTTGCAAGCAACCAGTATCTATGTAACATTTTAATTTATCACGTGAAGGGGTTTCTTAAAGTTATTACTAAGAAATAACCAAGATGCTGTATAAAATTTATTCTGCCTTTTAATTGATCCTTATGTATATAATGTTGTAAATTACAGCTATTCATGTTGATTTGTAAAGTTGCAGAAAGCCGTAGATTGAAGTAAACCGCGTTATCGTGAAATTTAAATTATTATCACGGGTGCTTAATAAAGTTTTAATTATAAATAAAATTAATCAAAATAAAAACTTAATTTTTATGTATTATTCATAAGACTTCTCTACATAGTCACCATCCAGAGTTATACATCACCCAGCGTTTCCTGACCTTTCGAAGGCTGTGATTCTAGAGCTTGGCAGAATTTATTTCCCACACTCGGTTACTTCAAACTACGGCCTCCTGAAATCAACCAAATCTGCATGAATTGCTATAATTAACACCATTATGTACATAAGGATCAATCAATATGCAGTATAAATTTTATTCATACATCTGGATTATTTCTTAGAAATGATTAAAATTTCACCAGAAGGAAATGCTTGAATTTTACGTAAAGGAAAGTTTCCTTCTTAAAAATGTTCATGAAGCAAACATATCAATGTTAATATTTAAATAAATCCCAAACTTTACGAATATATTGTCAGAAAGTTTTTATTTTAGAGTTCATTGATGTAAAAATCGTAATTTGTAGAAGCTACAGTTCAGATCATAACAATAAATGTTACAAAAACTGCTTATCATATTGTAAGAAAACTCTTCCGTGCTACTGTAATATGGAATAAAATTATTTTAATGTATTGAAGCGAACTTCTTAAAATATTTGAATAGATTATAATCGTTTATTATGTTAATATTTTATCCAATGACCCTTTTGAAAATCGTAAAACACCTTATAAATTAATGAGTAATCATCAGTTACTACCCTTCCCCCGAAATTTCTATAATTTTTAACTTATGAATATTAAATTTGTATTTTCAGTCTTTGGTATTTCTCCAATAATAAAAATTGAAAGTGACAGTTAAATAATAATTTCAATGATTTTTTTTTCACTTCAGAAATTATTTTAATTGGAATGTTATGTTTATTTGGAGTTTTCGTAAAAATTCAAAACAAAATGTACTTTAGCTATTACTGGAACCCAAACAAGAACTTGTTTTAATATATTGTGAGAGTACCTTAAAACATAACCAAAAACTATTGTTATGAGTATCATGTTGTTATGTCTTTACAATTTGAATTAAAATCATTTTTTGTATATATATACTAACGGAAGTATGTTTTTAACCTTTTATTCATAAATACACATATTCTTGTTATTATTAACGTATGAATGCTATGAAAAGTTTATCATAAAATAGAAAATTGTAATGAAGATACGATATATTCCTTTTGAAAACTTTTAATTTTTATGTTTTATCAAAACCTTAATAATCTCTAAATATTGCTTAAAAACTCTTTTAACATTATTATAATTTTCTTGATGTACCTGAATAATCAAATTAGTTGTAAAGAATTTAAATACTTTGGTATCGCTGTAATCTTTAATACACTTTTTAATTTAATCTTATAACTATTGTCTGTCTTCTTTAAAGAGGTAAAAATATCTTAAGTGAAAAATAGACCTTTATGGGAGTTAAAATTCAAGGCACGTGTACTTATTTTACATATTATTATCTAATAACTGCTAAATGTATGACAAACTGGAAATCATTGTAAATTACAACACCTGTAAAAAAATTCTTTATTGTTCAGTTACGGATAATTTGTCATTTAAATTAAAATCCATAATGTTCGAAGGAATCTCTTTTTAACATTAAAAAAATCGTAACTACGAAAAATTTAGAATTCCCTAACTGTTTAAAGAATTATGAAACATTGGCAAGATCTAAAATATAAGGAATATTTCTGTTATATTTCTTAAGAACTGAGTACATTTATTTAATTTATTGCGCTTGACTTTTCTAAAATCCGTTTTGGATAAGAATTCATGAGGTATGCATTCAATTTAATGTAATTAGCAATGATTATTTGATCATTAATTACTATAAAAACGCTTCGTTTTAAGCGATTTAAAAAATCTGTAAACTTTTTTATTCTTAATCCTCTTCAGTTCCAAAGAATTTTCTTAAACATATTTCAGAAATGTATTGTGTTTGATGCTTCTTTTATGATTATTTTTAGAACAATGGCCTCTTTCTTCTTTTCCATTCAAACATAGCAGTTTTTAGGAACTTTAAAAGTGAAATAAATAATAACTATATCTAGTTTCCTTGAATGAAAATAATTCTGTTGTCATTTTTGTTCTAAAGAAATTCGAGAAATTTCAAAAGCAAAACTTTTTAAGGTTAATTTTTTTTTCTTTTCTTGAGTGAAAAAGTAATATTCAACTCGGGAAATTATGGTTTACTGATATTCAGTCAATTCTTCTCTAACTTGATGAAAAAAACATTCATTTTACTTTACAGTTCAAATTATTATTTTTAATTGAAATTTTTTTTCTTAAATTTTGAAGCTATTTATTCTCCAATATATATTTTGATTTATATTTCACGAGGCCGGTTCCTCAAAAAAAGAAGTCTAAATTTAAGTATTACTTTTTTTTAATTGTAATAATTTGTCTTTTACATTTATACCTGTTTTTTTATTTCTTAAAATTACAACATCTAAATGAATTTAGGAAGAAAACTTTGTTAATTCAACGTTATATCACTTTAGAAATTCATTCATTCATTTCGTCTAACTATAATTAAATTAAGGGAAAAAAGGGAATTAATCTTATTGTGACAACTTACTTGTATGTTATCATTTGTTATAGTTACACTACTAAATTTCTAACTTGGAAAAATACACTTTCAAACCACAATTTTTGTCCTAAATATCGATTTTTTTTAATTTTTGGTTTATTAAAAACAATCTTATATCTTTAAAATTCTATTTGAATTTTCTTTCTACTTTATTTAGGTACTGAATTTTACAGTTGCTTTAATATTACTTGATCATAAATTTCTCTGACTGGAAAGATTCTATAAATATTTTTTTTTTTGCATTTTTTATTACTGTAAAACACGATATCTCAAAATGATATGAGTCAATGAACCTGCAATTTTATATATATTTTTCAAGTACTTATACATAGAATTGATATTTCTTGAGATTTTATTATGTGTAGCATTTTTTTTTTTTTCCAATAAAGGGAAAATGACAATGACTTTTTAAAGAAAATTTCGTTGTTCCGAACTCGAACTACCATACGTTCCTATACGGAAGGGTTATATTATCAAAATAATAGTCTGTTCTCTATATACGGTTATATTTCTTATTATTCTACTTACAAAATGTCGATATATTTATTTTCTTTTGAGTTACCATATTTTGCGTAGTGTTAAGTTTTGCTTACATTTATAAAAAAAATGCCCTTTTGACAATAAAACTTTTCTTGTGTGTTTTTCTAAATTTGAAGCCTCTTAAAGTCATAAAATATGTATTTGTAGGCAAAATTTAGGTTATCGCAAAAAATTTTCTTCGAAGTTGTACTGTTACTTTAATTCTACAAAATTTAAACTAAACAAAAATGTTATAAAATTGCATTTTCTTTTTTTCTTACGCCTCTATAGATGCCACTGTAAGATTTTATCCTATTCATTTACATTCTTTGTTAACCTAGAAATACGAGAAAAATTTCTGTTGACAACCATTTGTAGCACATAAATTTAATTATTGCTACTTGACAGTGGCATTGAAAGCTCTTAAACTTCATGAAATTTTGAAATTTTTTTCTATGTATAAAATTAAACAAAATTTTATGACATCGCTTTCGTAGCATTAGATATTCATACGAATAATAACGAAATATTTTATTCCCATTTTCAAATCATATTCTAGTAATATGATCGTATAGTATATATCATATCTTTCTCTTTTGAAGACATAAGAAATTCAATAACTTTTCGGTTCATAGTATAGATTGCATTCTATATTGTAAGCACATTTAAAAATTAAGCGTTTTGATTATATCTGCTGTAGTTTTTACAATCACTTTTATCTAAATTTAAAACAGTAGTTTAAAAATCGAAATAAATTGTTTTCGAAACAATATATATATATACATAAAATTTAATCGAAAAAACTTCTTACTTTTTGAGATTTTTGGAATGTGAGACAGACGCGCAAAATGCAAACGATATCTATTGTCCCGATAGAGGTTGCAGTAAAAATTGAATGTCGTGTCTGTTTCAGAGAATTAGATATTCTAATTAAAATATATGCATTGCAATGTCTACAAATGCACGGTTTTTGTTTCCTTTAAAGTTTTTCAACAATGGTTTTGTTGTTGGAATACATGTTGTCAAGTTTTTAGAACTTTATTTATATACACACACATTTATATTTACTGTATCAAGTTTAATCATAAAAGAGTAAATTAACAGATATTGGAAGAAATATACTATTGTAAGAAGTAAATTAGAAATATAAATTTAAACTAAGCAAGAAACGTTTTTAAAAAAGGAAGGAGTATTAAAAATAAATTTGTAATTTGTCTAAAATCATATGAAATAGTGTATAAAATGGATGGAAAAAATATATTTACACATTTTTCATAACTTAATAAAAACTTAATTTGTATTTGTTTTCCCTGATATCAAATTATAACCAATTTTCATATACTCGTAACAAGCTTCTATATATCGTTAAATTTATAACTCGTCTATCTCTTTGCCTTCCTTAATTAAGCTTTGATAAGAAGTTTTGCGTGACTAATGTATTCGTGTATACGAATAAAAAAAAATTTCAATGGGATTAGTAACAATCTTACTATTAAATATTAAAAGTAGGCTAAAATCTTTTGCGTTCTTTTTACCAATATTGTATTGTAAACAGAAATGATACTTTTTGTTTCAATTGTAAAAAAAAATGATATCTTGCTTTAAATATTATAATTGTTGGTTGAAAAAATTCCTGAATTTATATTAAAGATGGAAAACCATTTATCATATTTATGCAATGCAAAAAAAAGAAAAATACAGGTCTGAAATGAACACAGAAATGCTTTAAAAATTTTTCAAATTCGATACAAGTTTAATATTTATCTTTTATACCTCATAATATTATCTTAATTTTAATCTACCAAATATTTGATTTTAAGAATCAACAATGTTTTGTGAGAGAAAAGTTGTTTCATAATTAAAAAATATACTCAAAAAATACTTTTACAGATCGCGTAAGTAAGAATTATTACTCATATCAAAATTCTTAAGATCAGAAAATAATTGCATTCATTTAAAATTGTAGAAATAAAATAACTTTAAAATGTATTATTGTGAGATTTTCAATAATTATGAGATCTAATTTAAAGATTCCGGAGACTGATGTTCCACATATATAAATACTTAGTTATTGTTAAGAGTCTTGTACGAAGACGTTATAAAATTCAAGCAACATTCGTTTTTAATTAAAAAAAAAAAAAAGAAGAAGGTTCTAGATTCAAGATTTAAATACTTACAATATTTACTTTTTAATATATTATTATGAAATTTTCTTTTTCTTTCTGTAGCCAACGAAACTAATATTCAATACAGTTTTAATGAAAATTTTGTATGTTAAATTTGTTCTTTGTATAGAAATTCTAAAAATAAACTAATAAAATTATTCTCGAATTCAGAAATACTAAGGAAGACTTAAAAACAATTTTTTTTAATTATTTGAAAATATTAGCTCTAACAATTGGTTACATCCAAGGGTTATTGTAATAAATCTCAGCAAAGGTTTTGACTTGATTAATGTAACTAAAGATTCTTGTAATTTTATATCGCTTTTTAATTTTAGATAACTATGCATTTATTCATACAGTGTTTGGACCGTAACATATTAAGATTTATTATCAATTTTGAGGGAAAAACCATCAGAAGTTTTTAAAACATATTAAAGGAATTATTTGTCTTTTTTTGCAGATGGATAAATTATTATTTCCATTTAAATACACATATTAATTTATTTTAGTTGGTTTTATAAGATTAAAAACTTTCTTGGACTAATTTAAAGTAGTTGGAGTTAGTGGTAAATGTTTCTTTAATCTTGAATTGTTTTGAATCATTTAAATATTCTTTTTTCGATGAAAGATCCATTTTCAAAATTCACGCAACTGATATTGCAGGTATAATTTACACCCCCCATTAATTCTTTTTCATGATGAATTATTTATTATACCTTGATTGTTTAAAACGAGAACTTATTGTTTATAGAAAGAATACTTAAAAATCATTCCATAAACAATTCCACGTATTTTTCTTAATTCCCACTTTTTAGATTCCTGTAAACCTCCCAATTTTTTACATAAAAGACGTAATAGTCTACAATTTACATGACAGCATAAAAAAATTAAGCATATTTATAGATCTATAAATACAATATCCAAGTCGGATGTAAGTATTGTTTCACTATTATACCCTTGGAGCGTAAATTTCTTAATAAAGGAAACTCAATCCTGAATGAATCTTATACCCTATTGTCTCTGATAGCAATCATATTTCATTTAGGATGAAAACGTGCTTTTTTAGAATTATTTTTTTTCCACCAATGTGGTCCTAACACCGATTAACTCAACCTTTTTTTTCATTCCATTGTTTTTTTAATATTATAAAAAAAAAAAAACACCAGCAACCGGGTACATTTGCGAGTAAATACAGCCGTAAATCACAAATGGTCATCACGACTTCTAGAATTATTTTTTTGTCTTTATTAAACGAAAAGGACAATGGAGTTTTGTGGGTGAGAATGTGGCAAAAAAAATTCACGTTAATATCCTCCGCAGAGGACTGATTTATTTAATTGTATTTAAACCCCGATATTCATCAACAAGTTTTTGTATATAAGCACAATGGAACAATAACGAATTAATGGCACTTCTCGTATGGGCTTTGAAACATGTTGTTTTTATGGAATGAATATTTCATAGTGTCGTGTATTCATATTCAGAGGGGAAAACTAATTTTTTCCTTCGCTTTTTTTCTTAGTTTTTATATTCGTATCCGAATGCATTTGCGTAATTGCGAGCGCGGCATTGTTTCGGTTTCTTCGAGACTTCGTTGATTAGCCGCTTGCGTAAATGAATATTTTCAAAAAATATATTTGCTTGTGGGATTGAATTGTTAAAATGGATGCATAGAATACGCATTTCTTTTATTATCTTTTTGCTTATTTTCAAAATGTTCTATCTCGAGATTCTCATAGCTCTCATCTACCTGGTTTTCAACTTTTCTGCTAATTTTTAAAATGCAACGAAACTAATTTTGATGAAATTTCTATTCGAAAATTTTGTAAATGTATCGACTTTATCAACATTTTGATGATTTTCTGTCTCAAAGCATCTTTCTATATATCTCTTGTAAAGGCATTTTGTCACATTATTATTTTAAGTCCTAATATAAATTTAGTTGTGACAAAAACTCAAATTAATGAATACATTTATGTTTATTCTGATATAATGTTACAAACACGGAACACTTCAGGCACAAAAATGTTCGGGTATTCATATTAAAAACTGTAAAAGATTTACTCGTATAGAATCTTTAAAAATGTTAAAAATTCAGTACTTAGCACTTTTATTGCTTTAATGCAAAATGAATTTTTAACTTAATATATTGAAACATAGAAGAAGGACATATATAATGAATTATTATGCTCTATATTCTTGCGTAAATGAAATAATAAATGTGATATTAACGCGGATGTATTTTTTGTATTTTCAAAAAACAAAAATTTGTTTACTTTGGATCCTTTTCTAACACTAATTTCCTAAATAAAATAATAGGTTCTTAATTAAAAATTATTTTTTACTTTATATGTTGAAATATAGTATTCAGAATATGAAGCATATCGTTCACAAGATTATTCAGTTTGATCTTATTAGTATAATAAAATACGATGTCCATCGCATAAAAGTGATATAAGATTATGATATTAGTTTGGAAGTATTTTTGTTTTTGTAAAAACGTTTTCCAAAACTTGGCTTATCCAGCAATAAGCGAAAACATGTTAGATAAAATAGTGAATCTTTAAAATTATGAAACATTCATTAGATAGAATTTTTCCTCTGTAATTCTCAAAACGAGTTTTTAACTATGAATGTCAAAGTACAGAATATGAAACATATCCTGTACAGAATAATAATGATTCAATCAGAAATTATTGGTATAATAAATTATTAATATAACATATATTAATTTGGAAGTATTTTTATTTGTAAAAACATTTTTCACTTATGCCCTTATCTAACTCTAGTAGAAAATATGCTTAGTAAGCTAATGAATATTTAAAATTTTGAAACTTTCCAAAAATAGCATTTTACCGCATCAATGCAGAAGGAATTTTCAACTTCATATGCTGAAGAATAGATATAAAATATATATCTGAAATATTTCGTGTGCATGTTAAAAAGGATTCTTTCAATCAAAAATTGTTTTAAAAAATATGGATGTTCTCTGTTCTCAAGTGAAATCAGAATATGATTTTAATGCGATTTTCCTGTTTGTAAAACCATTTTCCATTGTAGGTTCTTATTTAACACTGAGCGAAAACATGTTCAATTTAAAACTTTCAAACATTCAGGGAGTATCATTTTTAATACTTTAATACAGAAGGAATTTTAATTTCTTATGTTTAAATATATATTGTAAAATATGAAACATGTTGCGCACAGAATGAAATAGATTGATTTAATCAGATATCAACAGTTGAATAAAATATAATGGTCTCTATATGTAAATGAAATTAGAGTATGATATTTTTGTATTTTCAAAA
This sequence comes from Nephila pilipes, assembly GCA_019974015.1. Classification (NCBI taxonomy): domain Eukaryota; kingdom Metazoa; phylum Arthropoda; class Arachnida; order Araneae; family Nephilidae; genus Nephila; species Nephila pilipes. The sequence continues at coordinate 764,598 of BMAW01045577.1, forward strand.
AGGTTTTCCACTTTGCTCTTTGTTTAACATTAGGCGAAAAAATGACTGATATAAAATAATATATCTTTGAAAATTTTAAACATTCAATACATATTTCTTCCACTGTAATTCAAAATGTTTTTTTTTCTTTTTATGTTAGAATACAGGATGCAAAATATGAAAAATATCCCGTTCAGTATAAAAGGATTAATTCATTCGGAAAATTTTATACTAATAAAATATGCTGTTTGCGTATGGGATTGATACTAGAATATGATATTAATCGAAAAGTAGTTTTGTATTTTCAAAACGGCTTTGTAGTTTGGGTTCTTACTTAACATATGGCTAAAATATTCTTGATAAAATAGTGAGCCTTTAAAATTTAGAATACTTTACCGAACTAAAGTTTAAACACGTTAATGAATGTTTAACTTAATATGTTGAAGTATAGAATTCAGAACATATATATGAAAACTATCTTTCACAGGGTTAAAATGGTTGATTCAATCAGTAATTATTATTAATATAAAACAATAGGGATATATTCTCTGTTCGTTAGTGAGATCAGGGCATGAACTCTAATGTGTTTTTATTTGCAATTTTTTTTTTTTTTTCAACTTTCATCCAAGTACACTTAACACTAAACGAAAACACCCTTAGTAAAATAATGTAAGCTATGAAATAAAATAATATAGATCTAATACTGAGTGTTGATTGGAGCTTCATTTATAATCATATGTGTTCTTGTACAACAAAAAAAGAACTGGTAAAGTTCAGCGAGTTTTTGTACATTATTCACAGTTTATGTTGAGAGACTGTCTTTGACATGCGCTAAACCAGCAAAAAAGATACATTATGTAAATACAAAGCAACCCAGGAATGCAAACCACGCATAAACTCTTAATTCTCTTTGGAGAATGTGAAATAAACGTGTGATTTTTAGCTCTTTCCCAAATAAGTTAAGTTTCTCTACGCGATCTTTTCGTCTATAATATTCTTCTCTCCAGTAAATATAGAGTGGATAGGTTTTAGAGGAAACTAGTGTAGAGAAATGTAACTTATTTTTGCTTCTTATTTTTGTCCCTACCATCTGTACAATATCTTTCTGCTTCGGTCTGATAGATCTGGAGTTACAACTTACTATGTTTTTCTCGCTTTTTCATCGTGGAAAACTCTCCTATTTGTGTGTGAGTGTGTTTTATTTTAGAGAGAAAAGTATCACGTGTTGGTTTTTAGTTTTCTGTTGTTGTGTTTTTCTATGGTTGTGCAACCGATGCACTTTCCTTGGTTTTTCTTCTCTGGTGAATAAATTCTTGTATAGGTTTATTCTAGAAAATATAGTGTGTAACTTAGTTTTCTAAATTTATACCACAGCAACACGTTGTTTTGATATTTTTATTGTTTTCGAAACGGATATTTAACTTTTTATAGACTTAAAAAGGAATAAAATATCTTAAAATACTTTTAAAAAATAAGAATAATTTTATATCTTTATGCTAGGCTTTTCTTGTTACTTTCTACACAGCTTACCTTAGCTTATTGAAACTTAGTTTAAAAATAAGCTTAAACATAAAGAATAAAACACATAAATATGTATTTGTTTATGACAAAAAAAACTATTGTTACCAATCTTCATTTATCCTCAAAATGTTTTGTATAAAAATATATAATTATTAATGTGTAATAATAATTATAAGTTATATTATAACTGTATAATGTATTATGTAAGATGTAAAATGTAATTTTTAAATATATAACATGAATATTTGAAACGGATTTTTCACAATTAATTTAACGTCGAAATAAAATAAAATCATGAATAATTTTACTTCATAAATGTTATTTTTAAGAAGTTTCAACATTTAAAGTAAAATTTCTTGTTCAATATCGTTGTATAATAAATAATCACGTCAAATCCTTATAATAATTTTGCAATAAACCCAATGCTAAATAAACTTAACAAATTTGATATACTATGGATTGCAGCAGGTTAAATATGTATTATGTTAATTTTGACAAATGTTCTATTACATTAGAAGGAAACAAATCCATTAAATGCAGAAAGAGAAACTAATACGTACTTGTGAAAAATTAAATGGACTATATTCAAAAAATTAAAATGGAAACTTTTATCACAGAAATTTTGTTTTGATAATGATGTATAGACATTTGCCAATTTGTATTGAAGCAGAAATGCTTTTCAATAATGAATATAATTATTCAATTAATATAAAATATTTACAATTCATCAATTTAGGAACATATTATAGCGTAAAATGCACATTTTAAATCGTTCTTTAAAATTATAAAAAAAAGAAATATTGTATAATGTTTAGAGAAAATTAATAATGAAGATATGTGCACTATAGAACTAATTTGCTAAATTTTGAAATTATAATTTATTACTTGACTGAATATTTGAAAATATTTCGTTGTGTGTCTAAAACTTATTTTTTATACTAAACAGCAAAATTGCTCCTTCTTAAAAATGTATTATTTTATTTTTACTATTGATAGAATATCGTAAATGCATGGTAATTAAAGTTGAATCAACATACTTGGTAATGTAACAAATAAATAGATAAATATTTATTTATATGCTAAGGAATTATTTCTTTGAACCGAAATGTCTGCCAAAATTTGTTCTAAGTTTATTAATGCGCATGTGTCTGTAAATTTTATTCTGTTACTCTGAACTTTTAACACGAGTCTATATAATTCGCACAATATATATTACTCAGAATATGAAAGAAAAAAAATTAATGTGAATTTTTCGTAAAATTTGAATTTTGTAACACGTCCAGTGTCTTTAAATTATTATTTTATCATCATTCAAATTTTTCCTAATTTTAAAAGATTTTTACTTATTATATTATGAGTCTTTGTAAACTCACAAATCAATAAAATATCACAATAATTTAATTTTGTAATAATTTTAAATCTTTCTTATACATTAATATTGTTGTCAAATGATACCCTATCAAAATAAAAAAATTATTTTGAATATGTGATCTGATATATTTAATAATATTTAAAGTTAAAGTTTTATTACTTGTTTTGTACTATATTCAAAATTTTCATGATTTTATTTGTAAAATATCTGAATTTTTTTCTAATTAATTATTCTTACGTAACAAGAGAAGCACGTCCAATTCAAATGTATTTAAGACATCTTTTTCTCCATTTTTGTAACCTGTTCAAAAATTGGATGTATCAAATTGCAAATTATTATTTCCAATTACCAGTGTTATTCTTGCTTTTTCAATTGCATACAATTTTATATCGAAAACCATGTATGTCATTATATCTGTCTTTTAAAATATTTAAAGAAATAAAAATCAATCAAATTTATACATAAAATTGTTTGGGATAAAGTTTCTTTCCTTTGGCAAATTAAATTTATGCTTATGGGAAACTAATTCATTTCAAAAAGGATGCTCTTCGAAGAATATTCCAAAGAAAAATATTTTTCTGTAATTTCTTAAGATGCGTTCTTTGGTGTGGTAGGATTACTGCATAAATTTTGAAAATTTTTGTCTAAGTATCCAATCAGAATTAATACTAGAATGTTTTATCCAGATATTTCGAAAGTAAACTTTTAAATAATGCTTTAAATTTTTGAATAAAAATTTTGTTAATGTAGGTCTCAAGTTACTGTTATTGATTTGAAATTTTATTTTGCTCAAAAGTACTTTTCACTGTAATTTGCACATTATAAAATTATCATATTCAGAAGTAATTTGAAGAGTTTTACATTATATTTCGGATTATTTCATAAAGAAGAGAAAAATTTTATCTAAAAGTTATTAATAATTACGGTGTAATCTCTGTTCGTTTGAAAATATAAATGCTACACTTTTCCAATTTATTAATTTGATTCCTTTTTTTTTATCATTTCATAGTATAATTATTTTATAACATGAATTGAAAGTTAATAATAGATTCAAATAACATTAAACTTAAAGGTTTTGAAGCTCATTTTTTATGAAAAAAGTTTGAATCTTGTGAATATTAATCTTCAACCAAATTGATTAAAATTCGCTTTCAACTTGATTAAAATCCCTCTCTCTTTTTAATTTGCAAAATGTATTAAAATTCTTTCATTAGAATATTGTCTTCAATAACCGTGTCAGGGTTTTGATTTATTGTTGTTCACAAAGGCGGGTTTCTAAAAATATTGTGCATAAGATAACAAGTTTGTTTCCAGGAACTTCTAATCTATTAATATGTATTTTCAGTAAAAGTTTCTAGTTCTTGACATATGTTTCTTAACAGTCCGTTTAAATTTTTCATATTTTATCAGAACATATTTTTTATTTCTTCTTGTAGAAGTTTTTTTAATGATATGTTTTTAAAAATATTACTTTTAGTTCAATATTTTTCAGGAAAAATGTACAAATGCTTTATTTGCATATTTTCTTTTGTATTCCCAGTTTTGTTTAATTAACATTTTCTATTGTTTTTTTAATATTACAATGATATTTTTGAAAAAATTGCTTTAACTTTCAGTGCTTGTTTGCGCGTAAATTAGGGGTTTTTAATTTTACTCTCCAATCGACAATACGATCGAAGCGTATGTTTCTGCAGAAATTGATTTTTTTTATCCTTTCAATTTTAATTGTTTTTGTTTTCTGTCATCTTGATCCTTATTACATTAATTTGTAATAAGTTTTCGCTGTATTATTATGAAATTGTTTTCATTTGTTCATATGCGAACTCTTCTCTTCTAGAAACAGTAATACGACTTAGGGACCTTAAAGTAATACTAAGGTGAAGATTGTAAACTTCTTGTGCTTTCAGATAGTGTTGACGTGATTAATTATTAAAATTTCTCATTCTTTTTTATAAAAACCAATAAATTTACAGAAATTAATTTTACAAACCAATCAGTTTAAACTTTAACATACGTTTTTGAGAAAAATTGCATGGTTTTCTTATTTAGTTTTCTTTTTATATTCTTAATTTCGAGTGCCTTTTAGCATGGTGAATCGTTTTTCATTTTAAGAATTCAATGAATGGTAAACGATTCACTTCATAATTCACTTTTGATTGATTCATTGAATAATTTTTTTGTTTAAATTCTATTTTAAATTGATACTGTATTTTGTGATGTATCAACTTGATAATTGTTAATTTTTGATGCAGTTACATTTTCTTCATCTCAATACTTTTTAACAATTTTGGGTATGTTTCACATATCCGAGACAAACTTTTGACTGTAATAACTTGTAGACGATATTGAATATTTATTTCTGTTTTATACCTTATAATTGAAATAACATATATGTTGCGTAAAATTCTGTTTTGAATTTTTCAGCACCTGTTTAAGTATTATTGTATGTTAAATAATTCATTTGAAGTGTGGGACAATTTTCAATGCAGATTAATGTTTGATATTCATACTTATATTCATCTTTGCATGATAATCATATTTTAAGAACAAACAATATCATGTGAGAACTTATTAAAATTAATATTTATAAGTAAAAGATTTTATTCGCCTTTTTTGAACACACAAAATATATATTTTTAAAAAAAAAGAACTTAATTTTCAAACGAACAATTATTTAAAACATTAAGGTTTTTCCAAAACTTTTCAATATTTTATAATTACTTTTACTTCTACAAATTTTAATATTTTTAAACATTTTTTTCTCGACTTCTTGTTCGTGTTTCTCAGTATTATGTACAAGGATTTAGTTGTCCTAGTTATTTATAAATTTACATTTTTTTTACTATCAGACATTTCGATAAACGGTAAAAAAAGTGCATCTGTATCTAATTTTGTGGAATTTTCTAAGAAAATTTTATTTATCTAATTCATTTTTCCTTGCTCAAAATTATTAAACATGTTATCCAAAACATGAAGATAAAAAAATTCAAAACTTTATATTGATCTCAAAAAAAGGCCTTGTATTTTAAGTACAAAAATGTCATGGAAATTAAAAAACAGAGTAAGTGTAATTCAAAGTCTTGAAGGTCATTGAAAAGACTTTGAGCTCTGTGAAAGGAAATTTAAATAACTTGCTTAATAATGTAATTAAAGTTATGAAACTCTGTACATATATTTAGAAAAGTCATACAATTAAAATAAAGTAATGAAATATTTTTCAATCTTTTGGTCATATTTAGGGTACTAGGTCCTCTTAATTCCTCCTAATTGGTTACCTGACTGCAGGAATGAATTTGTATTCAGTTTCTTACGTTTAAACTGGAATATGAACTAAATCACTAATCAATCATTCTCATTTTTAAAAATTCTATTTTAAACTCTTCACGATCCATTTTATTCATATGTTTTCATTTATCTCTTCCTTCATTTTTTTTTTCATATACATTTTCTTCAATTATGATGTATTTCAATGTAGTGATGATTATACAGTTAAGTATAATTAATTAAATGGCTATATTCAATAATATGTTGGTATCATTTATTAGTCTTCCATTTCTAAAAATTACATAACTTAGCCAAATAACCAATCAATTTAAACTTTAACATATTCTCGATAATAAAAACTCTCGAACGAATCTGATCATATCTGATCATGTTAGCAGTCTGTAACATTCTCGTTTCATCTAGTATGTTGAAAAATTCCAGTTGTGTATATCCTAAATTTACTACGAGATTCTTTCTGAGTTTGTTAAGAATAACTTTTTCACTGACACGTTATTACTCTGTTTAAATTATCTGCCGCATTTACAGTGTAAGAAGATATTCAGTTCGATTAACATTTTGAACACACAAACAATTGTTGAGTAATAATTATCCATATTTCTGATTATTCCGATGTATAATAATTCGTGTCCAACGTTTTTTCTGAAATATCCATATGACTGATTCTATCTCTGAATGACTTTTAGATGCCATCCAATAACCAGCCTTGCTTTCTGAAACTTTCGTTAAATTATTCAGAACATTAATTTGTTGGCAATCTTGAAATAATATATAACTTTGTATAAATGTTTCAAAATAAATTGTTTCAAAAATTCAAAAGAAGAGTGAAATATAATTCATAGATCAATAACAAGTCAATATCTTCTAAAATTACGTGTTAACAAATTGTTACCTTTTCAATTACATCAATTACCTTGAAATTTGAACCTTGTGTGTCTTAAATTTATAAGATTATTTACTATTTTTAGTATATTAACCCATTTGACTTAAATTTATAAGATTATTTACTATTTTTAGTATATTAACCCATTTGACTAGTGATAACTCTATTCAGTACATCTTTCATTTTCAATTTGTGACAATTCTCATTGCATGTTAATTTTTAATCTATACTTATATGTTTTATATTTTTTGCTGTTTTAAAGAATTACAATTTATTACTTATTTTTAGTTGTAAGTTGCCATTCGATAAATGTCGCTCTTATAAATCATAGTATTCTAAAGTTGATTTAAAATACTTTAGGAATATAAAAAATACAGGTCGATATCCTTAAGAAACTGTGTAACATGTCTGTAACAATTTCATATCCTTTTGTAGTTTGTGTTATCTATCTTCTGAGGTTATTATAAGTTCCTGTCTCACCTTTTACGGGATATTGACCCGATCGACAGGCCATCGTTCTATTTAACAAATCTTCTATTTTCTCAGCGTGTGAATTTTTTAAACCCATATTAATCTTTAACCAATATGTTAGTCTTTTATCGTGATCTTTTATCTTTTATAGCTGTTTTAAACAATAATAATTTATTTTCTGCTTCACAACTCTAAAATACACAATTTTGACGTGGATTTCCAATTTTTTGACTTGTTCCTTTTCTGTATGAATTATTTGTTAAATTCTTCAGGACATTGCGCTTGAAGTCATCGTTCCAGAAACCTATAGTTCAACGGAGTGACCTTATGTATCTTTAACAAAATGATAACAGGTCAATAATCTCAAAAAGATCACATGTCATCAGATTGTCACGTTTTCATTTCCGTCTTATATATTGCTGCTTAAGGTATATACATCCTTCAAGTTTCTGCCTGATATGTTTTGGGATATTGACCTGTTTGCGATAGGCCGCTGCTCCATTTAACAAATATCTCTTTCTCCAATGTGTGAAAATTCTCCGTGACTAATCATTACCTCCCATTCATCTATCATAATAATAATCTACTGCGTGTTCCGCTTACCAAAGTTTCCGACAGGGCTTTGAACTTCCCGAGGTTCACCCGCATGTTTTCTTGTGCACCTTCCTGGAAAAACCGTTCACCCCTCAGACGGTGTCTTACGGGACGTATAAAAAAAGTAAGGGAAACCCCTATTATGCGCGAAAAAAAACTGTTCTTAAGGGTAAGGTGAACGTCCCGTAAGAAAAAGGTAAGACGATCTGCGTACCTCCGGGATGTTGGGCAACTTTTTTTTTTGTCAGGTGCTGCACCCCACGGATTCTTAAGACGTTCCGTTCTTTGTTGAGTTGCAAAAAATGATCGGATTCCGTTCACTTGTGAAAAAACGGGACTTTTTTCCGGCATCCTTGTCTAAAAAAAAGGGACTATTTTTAGACTCTACGGATGTTGACCTCTCATTCGTTAAGTGCAACGACCATTCTGGGATGGGATAGTGATTGAAGAAGAGAGCTTTGTGGGCAAAGACAGTTTTTGCACCTGTGGGAATTTCTTGTGAAAAAAATACCCTCAAAGTAGATTTTTAGGTGTGGTGTTATAGGATCAGTTTTGAATGTGAAAAGGCCGTTGACCGTTTTGTATTAGGTTAAAGATTAATGTGATGGTAAAAAAAATACCGGAAGATGTAAAGCAAAAAGGTTTACTGAAGAATATTTCCATGTATATATTCCTTTCAAAATTCGCTGAAATCATTACTTATTTTATAAATAAATTTGTTTTTATTTATCACAATTACTTTTGAACAAAAAAAATTTTAAATTCTTTGCATATAATCAGAAATATCTTGTATATAACACAGTACAATTTTCATTTCGTACGAATAAAAATTGCCCAAAATCTGAAACAACCTGTTGAACGAATATTAAATTGATGTTGTATAATTCGATTCATAAAATGTAATTGTAAAGTAATGGGGGGAAAACGTATTTAAACTCACGGATCTTGAAAATTCTTAAGACTTTATTCTTGTAATTATTTGTAATTTCTCTAGATTTGTGGTGATATATATATATATATATATATATATATATATATATATATATATTTCTTAATTATTTTAACCGAAATTATATTGGTTTAAAATTAAAATGTTAATTATTATTAGTTTATTAGTCTCTGTTCAAATAACGAAAATATACACTTTGCTATAACATCAATACTACTTTAATAATATATATAATAAAATAGTATTTGTGTGTGAAGAATGGGGTGTAATCTATTAATATATGAATTAATGTAATGTTTCATGAGAATATGAAGATTTTAAAACGTACTGGTATCGAAAAAGGCAAAAATTATCTGTATCGGACATTCACCAGTTGTTCTGAAATACCCAAATATTGATTAAATTTATGTAATAATTCATAAATTCACAAAGTGAAATAGGTATTGTAATTTTATTTATGTAATTTTCCTCAAATTAGAATCCTTCTTTTAATAACTTGTCTCTTTAAATCCTATTAAATTACGATATTTAATACAAAAATCATTATCTTTAACAACAAATTTTGAAAGAACGTTAATATTATTTATACACGTATTTATAAAATTCCGTAAAGAAATTTTTAACATATATATTTGTAGCACATTATTTTGTGGTGCGTTATGATGCGCTTAAAGTTGTGAAAAAGAGTAAGGAAAACATATGCAATCTATCGTAGATTTAAATAATTTTAAATGTGTTTCAGTCATTGCATAATTAAATTGGCTTATAAGGATAAAAATTAATCAAAATATCGCGTGATAAGTCTTTGTAATCAAGGTTTTAATCATGCAGCGCAAGAGTTTTTTGCATTTAAGATATAAAATTTAGTTACTGGCACTATTTATTACTTTAAAACTTTTTTAAGATATTCAATCATTCTGGACGCGTTTTGTGAAAAGAAATGTTTCTCATTTCAGAAACTAAAAATACTAAGTCAAGCGCCATTACGAACGTTTTGCTAGTTACTATGTTAAATTTCAAGTATTATCACTAAAATTTAAAGTGCATTTGAAAAAGTATAGATTCTTTTGATAACTTCTGTTACATTTATAATAATTCCATAAATAATTATTATTTAAACTCTAAAGGTAGAATATAATTAGCATATAATCTTTATATATATTTTAAGTTTTATATAACTAATAAATAAACTCTTATTTAATAATTCTAACAGTCATGTAAAATATCTACATACTCTATTGTGATGAAAATAAATTTGATATTAGAATGCAACTTCAATACATGGGACAATAATCATAGAGCTAAAAGCTCAGTTTTTATATTGGTAATAAAAGAGTTTTTTTATTTTTATATATAAAAATAAATACACTCATTTATAACAATGGTTTTTCTTAGTTTTATTAATATTATCAGTGATAGTTTGTTACTGCAACATGTCACAACTTTTAATTTTTGGTATTCGGGAAATAGAAGTTCGTCTGAATTAAATATATCTTTTTGAGACATTAATTTTTTTGTAATATCATCTATAAAAATTGATTCAGAGAATTAATAGAAATATATAATCTTTAAAATAATCTTACTGTCTTCTTAAAAAGTGATCATTTCCAATTTTGTTTTGATAATAATAATTTTTTTCTTGAAGCAAATTTGAAGTGACTATCCATTTATGTCAATTGATTGAAGCATATTCATTTCGTACATTTCATTTATATAAAATGCAACTGTTTGATTTAAATAAAAGGCTTAGTTAAAGAAGAATTTCTTTTGCGTGTGTTCGTAAGCGTTCACATCATTAATCTAAAATTTCAGAAATTTACAAAATCGCTGTTGTAAAATTTTCTATTTTTGCTTTGTTAAATAAAGTATAAGAAACTTTAAAAACATTTCACTTAAGCTAAGAACCTTGCAAAGTTGCTCAAAAAACAATTTCCTGCTTATAATAAAATTGAGAGATTTCATCAAACATCCTTGTTTAACGAATACTTCTTTAGCATATTTTTAATTAAAATTATGAGAATTTTCTTTTATGAATTAATTCCTCACTTGACAACATGAAACCAATTGTATCAAATGATTTCTTTGCTTTCAAAAAACTTGTTTAAGAATAAGCTATTTCGTCGGGATCCTTTCGGGATTACTTCAGTCCCAACGTGCAGCTTTGACGTCTAAGGAAATTAGGTATTACGGCACCCTGGCGTGCATAGGTCGGCTGAATAATATCTGAGGAACCGTTGAGAATACCTAGCAGGAATAGTACTAGCAACTTTCACATGAACCTAATCTTCAGATTAATACCTTTGTTTAAGTAAACTATTTACTTTTGATATTGCGAATCTAATACAGATCATTATCTTCTTAAGCATATGTTCAATATATCAAGTAATTGTATAATTAATCAGAATAATTAAAATATTTTTGTTGAAACGCATTCAAAAAATTCTTTTGAGGTAAAAAGTATGTAAAAAATTTTCAAGCTTTTCGAAATACATTTTATTGGTACTGTGATTTTTTTTAAAATTGTTTTGTGTAAATTGTGGATACAAAAAATTCTGTTTATATTAATTTTTTGAATAATTTAATTAAATTCGTAACTCTTAAAATTGGTGTATTCTACGAATTAGAATATTGTACGTCCGATTATCTTTACTTATAACTATTTAAATTTAATTTTTATTTGTTATTAATTGCCTCTTATTACGCTCCGCGAAATGATTGTTCATTAATATTTATTAATCGCTAAATTGTTGTAATAAATTCATTTATTGGTACCGGGCATATACTATTTTTCCAGCTAATGTAGATTTGAATGAATAAACAATACGATTTAATGAACAATTTATGATTGAATATAAGTTTACATTTATTTATCAGTTTATATGCTTCTTTGCAAAAAGTTTTATGAAACTGTTTCCAAGTTATAGTTCCTAAAAACAGAAAAATTAAATAGAACGTATTGAAATGTTAATAGAAAGAGATTTATAGATATACAGTCTCTCTCTTATGTTTCATACAATATATTGTATCATGACTAACTAGTTTTTAATTATTTACATATTATTATTTTTAGAGATCAAGTTTCTAATTCATTTTTATTCTCAGTTTTCTAAAACTGTTTTAAAACTAAATTTTCATCCGAAAATGACTCAAAGTTAAATAATACTTCCAATTTTTAATTTAAAATATATAAATATGAAATATTGTATTATTATATGAAAAATTTAATAACTATTCACCTAATTTCTATTATAATCGATTGAAAATATATCTTAATATTTCGAATTTGAAAAGTATACATTTATATCCTATTGAAATTTAATGAATGAAATTTAGCACCCTCAAATGAAAGTGTATTTGATACTTATTTCTGTTCGTTCAGTGTTAAACTGGCATCAAGAATTCGCAAATATCTATGTCAAAAGTCAATTCACTTGATAGTTTAGATAAGACATTATTCTCAAAACATGCCTTTATTCTAACGAAATGAAAACAGGATTTCTCTCTTAGGAAAAACTTAGTTATACATTTCGATGTATTCTTCATTTATATAAGTTGAAAAAATGTATTCATTCTGTCATTATAAATATAATTCATTAAATATGCATATTTATCTTTTTAAATGTGTATTCATATGTATTTAAAAAAAATTATTACATTTCTAATCGATGTGAAATATATCATACATCATACTTATTTAATATAATTTGTTTCTTAGATCCTTTTATCCCACATTTTCTTAATAAATAAATGTTTCTGTGTTTTTGTATCAAAAGTTATCATTTGACAAATTTATGAATCTATGAGATTGTGTTGTGTTCATATATTAAGGTTCTTATTTCTGAGAATGTGTTTGTGATCATCGTTTTAATGTAGAGGATTTAATATAAAGATTTTAATTATGCTGATTTCTAAAAGTCACGGGATAAAAAGACAGACACGGTTCATTTTTTACTTTATTGAATTGTTAAAACAAAACCAATACTGTAAATTAGGATTTCTAGTTGCTTTAAAATGAATAGATATATTTATGAAACATGGTGTATCATGGTGATTTTTTTCTATCTTTACTCACAAACTGTTTTTATTTTAATATATGTTAAGAAAAGTAAATAAGTATCATTCGATTGCTTTAAATCGTAGCAAAGTGTATAAAAAAATTCTTTCCTAATATGTAAAATTATTTAAATAAAAGGTAAATAAAAATGTCGAAGTAAAATGCCGAATCAATATTGCTTAAGAGATAATTTTAAGATGACAATCTTATAGAATGCTTTTTGTATTAAAAAACTTATGAACCAAAATGCAAATGACTAACAACTTTACTTCAAGTCTAATAAATATTTTTTAATAAAAAATATTGTAATCATTTTGTATATGATTGGTAAATTATATATCTCTCTATGAAAAAATGAAAGGAAATTGGATTTTTCTGAGAAAAATAATTGGAAAATTGTATTTAAAACTTAGTTTTATTGCCAAAGAATAAATGAAGCTAATATTTACATTTTCTGTTTATATCATCTTTTTATTTAAACTTTATAACACTAAGGGTGTTATTTTGTTATATTTTACTTATTTTTGAAGGTATTTTTCTGTTTCTTTCATAATATAGGCATTTGCTTTTATTAATTTTATCAAAGGAAATATCTCTTAATTTATTACTAGTCCAATGGATTCTTAGTTTGGAATTGTCACTAAAAATTGATTCTTTGGTTATTATCTATATAAATGCTTTATAATACACTCTTTATTCAAGGAAAATTTAGAATGATGCTTAATCTGACTATCGATTGCGTTAGTAATTGCCGTAAAAAGTGTTTATAAAAAGATTAATTTAAAAAATTATGGAAATAAATGCTTTTTTTTTTAGAAGTTGATTGTAAAGAGTTGTTTATCAGTCATTATATACAGTTTTCAATTTTCGGAGAATGTATGTTATTAAACTAATTTTTACGTATACAATAACGGATTCACTATTGCTGTTGAATAATCCCAGATCATTCACATTTAGTGGTTGCATAATCCAAAACTAAAATTATTTCTCATTCGTTTTTTTATCGATCATGCAGAATTATTTAATAAAACGAAAAACTGATGATTTTTAATTCGTAAAAGAGCAGTTTCAAAAGTTTTATTTCTTTTTTGTGACTTATTTTCAGAATAAGGTATAGTTTTTTGATTCAAGAACTTTTAAAGAATAGCATGGGATGTTTTAGTCGCAATTTGTGAGTTTCAAGTTGAAAAAAAGGCGCGTCTACTTTCTTAATCACTGATTTATTCCTCAACACTATAGTACATCGAACTCTATTAATTTTGAGACAGTTAAATTTTTCTTAAAATTTTCACGTAAAAACTATCATGTTTCACGAATGTTATCAATATATCTATCTGGATTTGTAAAACAGGAATAAACTACGAATATATTGTAATTTCGTTCAAATGATGCATTTGATTTCTCAATATTGTTCATGAGAAAAAATTATGTAAAATGTAGAAAATTGATGTGGCACATTTCCTTCATTATCTAAATATACTACTATCTTAAAAGTCTAATTAAATAGTCGAAGAAATAAAGACCAATTGAAGATACGTAAGAGAAAGACAACACAGTTTATTTAAAAATCCAAGATCACTCTCTCGAATCCCTCTTAACTCAGTTAATCCTAGTTTATATTCTAATAATAAAGTCTAAGCTTACCAAATCACTTTTTCTGTTCTTATCTTCATCTAATTTACCTAATTTTATTTTATTTGGTTGTGTAGAAGTTGTGAAGTTTGAAATTCAAATAACCAAAAAGTCTCCGAGGTTGATGCAAATAAAATCGTAAATAGCCTATCGTCATAACTTTTAAACATTTATAACTATTCATAAGAAACCATATAAATAATGCATTTAAACAGATATACTGAATCTCGCAAAAGTTTTGATTGCTTCCATAATTATCAATTAAATATATATTTAAATTGACATATCTGCAAAGATATCAATTTCCAAAAAAATTCAGGAATATTTTGTGTTACAAACTTCAAGAAATTAGAACTTGGAAATGTTACTTGAAGTAAAATTGAAAAAATGACTAAATGATATTTTAAGAAGGGTTCTGGAAGAATTTTTCCCAATAATATTTCAGTTAATTAGGCATTTATAAAAAAAATTATTAATCAAATATAATCTATTCTATTGGCCAATTTTATCTCTGTCGATTCATGGTCTAAATTTTGAATCTGCGTGAGACTAAAAAATTTTCGAATGTTGCATACATCCCTGGTATTCGAAATTAAATCAAGAAGCTGAAACGTAAATTCTTAGGCGTATTTTCTGAAATAATACGGAAAGAAGAAAAAGCTTAAGACTTCAAAAAAGTTTTAACTAGGTCATTTTATTCTCAAGGGTCTTGGAGGGAAATTGAATATGATTAGCTATGAATGTTACGCAAGTCCATATTGTCCGGTTTTAAGGGATCACTCTATAATTGAATTGAAACGGCTCTTTTTTTATTTCTTTTATGTTCAGTACATGCCATTACTAAGAAGTCTAATTTCTTAAGTTTCAAATGCTACCAACGAAGATACAGAAGCGATTCGATTTTTATTTTATTGATGCTCGAAGTGTGATATTACTAAGATACCAAGAAGGTCTCAAACATTTTACGGATTCTCAATATTCTAAATTGGATGAGGCAAGATACTTGAAAGTGCTTTTTGAAATAATATGGAACAAAGAACTGAATAAAATTCCCAGAAAAAAAACTGTAGAGTTTTTAGTCCGACCATTTTGATTAGATACATGTTCAAAAGACTTTTTTCTTCGTAACTAAAAAGAAAAAAAAAAAAGGACAAGACTAGAGAGCAGCACTTCTTCAAAAGAAACCATACCCCCGGACGTGAGATGAAACTTGTACCGGCAACTCCTGGTTTGCGCAACACCAGAATATGAAATCGTTATGACGTGTTAAAAGCCACCCAATCCTCCAGAAACGAATGGGAGAAGAAGAAGAAGAAACTTTTCTTCAGGTTTTTGGAAAGTATGTATACATCTCCTGATTTCCCCTATGAGTTGGCAATCTAGAAAATGCAAAGGGTATCCTTTGCCTTGAAAACAATACCGCCAAAAATATAAAGCAGCACTTCCTTGTGCAAGATCTTTGATTGGTGCTTTGGCGACACGAGTGCACCTTATTCCTGGTGGTTTCGTTATAGGTGTAAGCTTGGCGAGAATAATAAAAAGAGAGGAAAAAAGAACTTTCTTTGTATATGTAGGTATGGCTGAGATAGAAGACTACATTTGATTGGTAGAGTAGCGTCCAACTTTTTTTTTCCTGTTCTATTTGGTTCGTGGTCAACAAGTTCTTGCGGAATCCAACTACAATGGCTTGGAATTGAATAGCCTGATTCTAGGGATACTGATCAAACCAACAACTAGTATAAGGCTTCATATAGTTGAAGATTTGAATAGAAATAAATATAACAAATTCTGGTTGTATATGTACGATTTCATCTACCACCTCGTTATTGTTACCCTTTTGTATTGGTCCCTTTACTACCGCCTCTCGATCTGCAAAAGACAAGAAAAAACGATTTCATTTTTTAAAAAAAACTGCGCAGAAGAGGAATATTTTTATCGTAAAGACTGTTTTTAATTAGATTTCTGCAATGTATGTTAAATGTTTTAGTATAAAATCGGTAGAGGTAAAATATATCAGTATTAAATGATATAATCCGACTATTATTAAATCCATATGATTCCCATTTTAATTCTGTAGAGCATTAGTTAAAAGTCAGTTTAACAAAGATATTGTTAAATAAAAAAAGGACTGTTATATTTAAAAGATATCTTTTTTTCAGTGTCTATAAATTAACATTTTTTCTGATTTTTAATATTTTGAATATAATGCTAAATTTTTGCGTTACATGAAATGAAATGTTCATTTTCTATTCCTCCTAAATTTTTTGTAGTATTCAGTGCATATAATATAAAAATTTTACATCATCTTTAATCGCATTTGTACATTTAGTTTTTTCTAACAGTGATGAGAAAGAGTCGGGCTTGAAATTTTTTTAAAACTTACGAGTAATTTTTCATTAAATGTTCTTGAATCGATACTCTTTCCCTAGAATTTATGTTTATGTTATAAAATTTAGAAAATGATAATGAAATACATAAGTTAAAAAATACAATTTAATACGTTAGTTAATTTATAAAAGTGAAGCTATACTTAGGTACACTAAGAACATGCTCAATTTCCCCCCGTAAATTATTACTGTACATTCTTGTACTGTGTATTAAAACAAGAATTCTAAATACTAATATAGAAAAACTTTTTCTTAAGATTTTTTTTCCTCCAATTTTCTTTCAGTTAATGATTGATAAAAGTTAAGAGCCATACTACGAATATCCGCAACTTTCCGCCTGTAAATTGTAACTGCCAATTCTTGTATTAAGTATAAAAACAAGCTCTTAAGCCTATAATTGTACCGATGACATTTTAGTTCACGATTCATTATCTAATTGTTTCAATTAATGATTGGTAAAAGTGAGGTTAAATTGAAATTCTAAGGATATGCTCAACTTTTTTTCCTCTTGCATTGTTACTCGAAATTCTTGTGTTAAATTTAAAAACAAGCAGTTAAGCATGTAATTGTATCGATACTCTTTTCTTTTATGATTCATTATCTAATTATTTGAATTAATGAATGATAAAAGTGAAGTTGTACTGAAATTCTATGATCATGTACAAATTCCCCCACCCTTGAATTATTATTGAACTCTCTGGTACTATGTACTAAAACAAACTTTTAAGCATGTATTAGTACCAAGAATGTTTTTGTTTATGATATGTTATCCAATTGTTTTAATGAATGAATAATCGTTATCAATTTTCATGTGCTACTCAGATGATTTCTACTCAATGCGTTGAACAGTTATTTAAATAACTTCTTAATTCTAAGAAAATTAATATTTAAAAAAATATATAAATAATCTATAAAAGAAATTATCGGTAAGCTCTAAATATATTGAAAAGCTTGTGAGGTATTATTTTATATGTAAGTACTCAATAAAAATTCTATTACCTATTCAATATTCACATGATCATATATATTTGAACGTATTTTGTAAATCAAGGCTCGAATCAAAAAATTATTGAATTAAATTCACATGTTTCTTATGAAATGTATGACGTTTTATGTATGGATTAAGTTAGTTTGAATTTTCTAGAGCAGAGGTCTTCAACCTGGATTCCCTGGAACTTTGACAGAGGTTCCGCAAGTGATCACTATTTACTTAATCAAAACGCCAAAATTTTAAGTAATTCTTAAAGGTAGTTAGTTTGTAAAAATAAATAAAATTAAATAAATATTTTATGGATAAAATAAAATCTTAATTTTCGTAAAAGTCACGTGCTTCAAATACATTAATCGAGGCACATTAGGTCACATATTAGTCTCCGTTAATAATTAGCCCGTTTCAGTCGATTTATTTCACGTTGATATATCGACCGACACTCAGTTGAAATTAAAATTTAGTCGATTTGATATTATGCATTTTTTATTGACTTTAGAAAAGAATACCCTAAAATTGCCAAAATAGCTGTGAAACATCTAATATCATTTGTTTCTACCTGTGTATGTTAAAAGTCTTTCTTTTTGATGATGCGACAGAAATTAAATACAGAAATAGATTGGATGCTGGAGAGGACATAAAGTTGCATATTTCAACAATTATTCCAGGCTTAAAAATACTTTCCAGTAATAAATAATCACAGCCATGTCATTACAAACTTTTTCTTTTTATTAATTTGCCATAATTTAAAATATTGTGGATATTGTTTATTATTCATAGATTATATTTTAGCAAGCTAAAAAACACCATAAGCTACCTTTCCATTCATTACCTTATCAAGACGTTTGTATTGTGATAAAATAGAGTTGCAATAATAATTTTGTAAATTTGAGTAGGCTGGAGCTTTATATCCTATTTTTTCTGCTCTTTGATCAAAAAGTTCCTTCATGAAAATGGTAGGTTCAAAGGGCTCCCTAAAGCGTAAAAGGTTGAATACTCCTGTTCTAGAGTACCTATTTTAATGTGTTTGTAAGATAAAATTTTATTTGTTTTCTATTGTATGACGTTAAATTATATTTAAATTTTAATTTAAGTATTAATTTTTTTGTGCTTCTTATTAAGGATATTTTTGCGTAATACTTAGTTAAGGGATGTATAGACGAGATTCTTTAAAGTATTTCTCACTGTCTTTGATCTGAATACTCTGATTCCTTGTTGTTTGCCCCAGTCAGATTAATTACTTTTATTCTGTGAATAATTGTTTGGTAAATGTTAATTTTAATACTACATTTTCCTCAAATTAGATCGTCTTTTAAAACTGAAATGTGTGAGAAAATTTTGTCTCTAGAGTTGGTATTCCTAGGTTTATCATTTAAAAAATGTGTTTATATGTATAAATCAGGTTTTAGGCATGTATATTGTTTTATATATCTCATACAATCTGTTAACAGGATGTCACTTATATCTCGATAAATCTAAAATATTTTCATGTAACTTAAAAAGAGTACGTAACATAAAGTTTATTTAATATTTGAGTTTGTTATGAGTAATAATACAATAACTAACCGATAATTTTTCATTTTCATCATCGAAATCATTTAGCATATTTAAGAATAATATTAAAAAAAATTTCGATAATTTTTGTTGGTTTAAAATAAAAATACAAGCTTGAGCTTAATTTTTTTTCAAAAAAATGTACTTAGATTTATTTGAAGATATTTCTCTTTATTTTTAGAATAATTTAGTTTACATAAGAGATTTTAAAAACGTGGGTTTTTTTTTTTTTTTTTTTTTTTTTTTTTTTTTTTTTACTTTTCAATATAAAAGGAAAATTGTAAATTATCAATATTTTTGTAGCATTCCGAAGACATCTTGGTGTATCAGCTCTCAGTTTTAGAATTAAAGAAGAGAAAAAACTCAAAACAAATAAGACATTCAGCATAAGTATTTCTTACGAGCAAGAAATACTGATGCAAATATTTTAAATACTTATGCGAATACTTTAAATTAAGATATTTTATTTAAATTTTATATTAAAATTTGAATTTCGTTTAATTCTTTTTTAATTGAAATCTCTATTTTTCAAATCAGTTTCCAAACCTTAAGACCAAATACCATACAAAGATAAATATGTGATATATATTGGGAAAAGTCAGGATTGGAAATGTACCAAGAAATCCTTTAATTTTCGTCATTAATGTTTTAATTTCTAGCAGAAAAAAAAACTTATTTTGAACTGATATTATTTATTCCTGCAATATTTTTAAAATAAAAATCTCAGGAAGCAAGTAGGAAGTATTTGACCATTTTGTTGCTGGGTTCTCTTTTTAAAACATCACGATGCATCGTATTAAAAGTAATTTTGATGTAATTCAACTCTTCTGAGAATTTCTATTTTATTTTCGAACTGGTTCAATAATGTTAATGTTTAAAACATAAAGCGAATAACAGAATATTCTTATAATTTAGACATGAGTTCTTTAATTATTTTAATTTTAATCACCAGATAACAAATGGGATTTTTTCCTGCAAAATATGTGTCTACACACTTAAACGTGGTTGTGTCTTTGCAATTTTAAGTTTCTCTTCTAGTTTAAGAATCAAAGATTCATTGAAAGTAGCTGGGTTTTTTTTTTCAAGGAAGAATAATCGTTATTTTGCAATAGCCATCTTTGTTGCATTAAAATGTATTTTTTAGAATACTTAATCCTTCAGAATTATAATAATTTGAATAGCTTATTAGATTCTTCCCGACCTTACCGTGAAGTATATTACATTTAAATGTAACGATATTTTTAGTGGAAGTAATAAAATAATATTTACTTTATAGCTAAACACTTTCGTACGTATAGTAAATTTTGTTTTCCACTTCTTCTTTAATAACTTACAATAAAAATATTTTCTAAGATTCGTAATAACGTATTCTTTCTTTTTAATCAAGAGCAGTTCAGGTTTCTTTCCCTGGAATTTAATTTTTTTTTTCCCTAGAAGATTTCATTTCTGCGATAAGACTTTGAAGAGGGAGGTGCCAGCACAGGTATCGTCCTCGTCACTTGACCGAGGTTAAAAGTTACGAGGTCTGACGCCAATAGCTCTCCTGTTACTTATAATTGCGACGTTAACAAGCAATCACAATCACACAATTTTTTTTGTCTTAACAGTGTTAGCTGTATGAATTAATTTTTAATATATAAATTGAAACATGTAACTTCTTAAAAGAAAGGAATAAAAATTGTTGATATTATTTTTTTAAATCAATATTTATCATGAGAATAACGTTTATAAAGATTAAGTTTGAAGAATTTTAAGAAAGAATTTTTTTTCTAGGAACTTTATTTAAGAAGCGAATGTTACTCTGAAAACAACTCAAAAACATTTTTTTATGAATCAGAGCGCCAATATTCTGTAAGAATTTTTGTTCAGAGTTTTATCTTTTCTTTCTTGTTTTATTTTTTAGTTGAATAGCCTATATTTTCTTTCAATAGAAACACGCTACAGACTATAGAAACTTGATTATAGTTAGTGATAAAATTGAGGCTCAATAAATAAAGAAATTTAATTTTTCAAGCCTTTAACCTCTATGAAAAATGTTAAACCTAACTATATACTAAACTTTATTTTTATAAAAGATGGTATTAAACTTTTTCTTAACTAAACTACGCCTTCTGTGGAAAGAAAATTATTGCAAAAATATTTACTTTAACGAAAAATATATAATAAGATTTAATAGCCTTGACTTTTTTTCATTTAAAAAAAAAATAATGTTAAAAATACATCAAAATTAAATTTCGAAGAATTTTTTTCATTCGTAACATTTTTTTTTAAAAAAAAAGGGAAGTAAGTCATATTTTTATATCGGAAGTTATTGCATTTCGGTAATTTTTGTTCCTGAATTATTCTTGTATTTTAAAATGCATACTGAATACCCATATACTTATATTTCATCCCAATTTTAATCAATAACAGTTGAGTGTCTTGATGTATTTGTTTTTAATTATTAAATCTGTGTACCAGTATCAGTATATGTTTTCTTCGAAATCTGTTAAATATTTGGAGGTTTGGGTTTACTTAAATCTCTTTACAATGTGCGTCTCAAAGGTCATGATTTTTATGACCCTTAATGAAATATATCGTTATTCTTTAAGAAACCGATCTTGGTAGTAATTAAAACGACTTGTGCATTTTAAGGCTGTTTTGAAAGACTGTGGACATTGCAGCTCTACTTTTTCTAAAAAAATAATTTTTATTCTTAGAGTCTGTTATAGTGTCAGCTCTTTGAAGGATAACTGCATTGCTAATAATAATGGGAACATTTTTAAGAAATTGTTTTTATAGATTACGATTAATGTATTAACCGTAATCTGCATCCTTTTTTTTTTTTTTGTATATTGCATTGTTGATACTTCAATCTTTCACAATAATGGTATAGCGAGATGTGAGGCTTAAAATGACCATCCAAGATCATATTTTATATAACATTGTCACTTAGTTTATATAACAATGATATTTTTCTTTTAAGTTTTACTTTGAAAATCATGAGTGATGTAATTCTTGATTATAATAATTTTGTTTCTAGTTTTTTATGAAATTACCGTTCAAGGCAATCATATTTTTAATGATTTCAGAACTTAAATTACTTTTATAGGAACATAAACTCTTAAGTGTGTGTGTGTTGAAAAGTATCTTTCTCTGGATTGGTGATTATTTCAATATTGTAGGTGCGTACGACTGGAATGTATGCTTAAAAGAATGTTTGAGGGATATTATTACGGGATAGTAATTTCAAGATACCTGTGACATTCGCATGTTTTTTTTAGTTAAGAGTAATTATAGCTTAGTATTTTGATCATTTTAATCCTTATTATGAAAAAGACCTACTTTTTATTTAAAAAAAAATAATGTTGTATGTTGATGTGTCTATGATATTTTAACTTTGATAATTCTGTTTTGCATGAATTTTTCTATGAATTATTTGGGTTCATATATTGACATAATACTTCAAAAACTATAGCTTTGATAAGAATTTTGAATTGAAACTCATAAGGTTTCAATTTTGGTTTCTTTATCATACTATTTATATGCACAAAATGTGTTTGGAGCTTCCTTGTGTGAGTCGCGATGATTTTCTTGTGTGTAATAAAATACTCATAGCATTTTAATGTATAAACTTTCTTACCTTTTTAAGTCTGAACGACTTTTAAGGACATTCGGAAAAATTAAATACCATAAGAAAAAATGATTTCGAGATAGTTGGCATAAAGCTTTTTTAGACTATTTTATTTTTAATAGATAGAGTTTGCTATGTGCTGAATAAAGATTTTATGTTTTTGTAGAATAATCATATCTATAAATATTTTATACCAATTGGAACTTAACATGATATTGTCAACAGAAAGCTTTAATACATAATTGTCTTGATACATTTCCTTGGATTGTTTTCATTTTTAGAAAACCTGATATGAAATAAAATTCAGATGGAAACTTAAAACTATACCAGCTTCATTTCATTTTAAAGGTGAATAATTTTTAGGATCAGCCGGAAAAATTAAGTACCAAAATTGAGCTTTCAAGAGATTTGAAAAATTTAGTAGATTTTATTTGGTAGATAGGGTTTATAATGCTTATTAATAATTTTTACCTCTTTTATAAAGTAGCCATATTTATAAATATTTTATGCGTATCAGAACTTACTGTGGTTAATGTCAACATGAAACTTAAGTACTTAATTGTTAATTTCAGTCCTGTTAATTGTACTTGTATATTTATTTTGATACACTTCGTTCGATTGAAATTTGAAATCTGAAATAAAGCGAAGTTCAAAAAAGAGAGTTAGAAATCTGGTTATTTTCTAAAGCTTAGAAATAAATTTAAATATTATGTCCTTATTCTATTTTTAAATAAAATTTGAATCAATCAAATTAAGGTTTAAAATATAGGTTTATCGGTTTACTTGTAAATTGCGAATTTTATCCTCATATTGTAGCGGGAAATTTTGCATAACTTTTACCAATGTAATACGGTAAATTTTACTCATAACTGTAATATTTTTCCGCTGAGCCAAGGTTTTATTTGATTTAATAAAACAAGTAAATCTACAATCAAAAATAAAATCGAGGAATTCATGGAATCGTTATAACACCCTTCTATAAAAACGATACACATACTATGGTGGGGAAGGTTGAAACAGAAATAATAAATGTTGTTGATTCCGGAAATTCAGAATGCACAATGTTTTCGTCATCTGCAATTACGTTAACCATGAAATAAAACCTCAACTTATTGATCAAAAGTAAAATAGAAATAAACCTGGATAATCTTTAATTTAGCACAAAAATACTCATTTATCAAATCTTCAAAAAAGAATTGAAGTATTTTCAACGTAAAATTATATGTCGGATATATATTCAAACTGTGAGCGATTATTTGACACTTATGAAAACCACTAGTGTGCAATCTGAAAGATCTTTTTTTTTATAGTGGGATTATTTTGTACGTTGAACTTATTCAAGATTTTCTCTTCACAAACCTCAAAGTCATTTCTGTTATTTGACTTACATAGAATTACAATTTCTACCCAACCAAAATGAAACGTTATGAGGTAAATTAGATGAAAATAAGAAGTGCAGTGAATTGAATTAGAGATAGTGATATATAAGCGAAATAGAATTTAAAGGGGGAAAGGAAGATAGAGAATAATGGCAAGCTGATATGTAACTGTATATTGGATTGAATTATCGTAATTAATTGTTTGGAATGAAGCAAATCCTAATAAAAGGACTAAGATTCGAATGTGTTTGAATTGGAATGAGTGGTTTGGTAAGCTAAGTCTTTAATATCTGAATACAAACTAAAATTGACTGAGTTAAGAGGAATTCGAGAGAGAGTAACCTTCGCTATTCTTAGGTAGTTATTAAAGTGTTTTGTGTGTGTGTCCTACTGTTACCTATCTTCAATTGGAATTTTGAACTTATTAACTATTTTATTTGTCTTCAAAATGGCTGTAGAGTTAAATAGTGATAGAAGGTCGTCACAAGATAACTAAAGTATTGATCAGTTATGTTTCTAAGTGCTTATCTTTTAAAACGCGTTGACAAATAGATTACATATATAGTTATATATGTAACCGCCCTATAACGGTCTTCTTTCATTATTGAACTCCACAGACGTCTTTCAGTCCAAGTAAATAGTCAAGAAGTCCAATTGAAAATGCTTTAGAGAAAACAACACAGTTTATTTTCTACCAACACAGAATATGAAAGATAACTCTATTTCGGATCTTTCTTAGCTCATTTATTCCTAGTTTACTCATATATTCAAGTAATAAAGTCTTAGCTTACCAAATCACTCGTTCCGATCCAAACACATCTTGCTTTTAACAGTTTAACTCCTACTACCCTAACAAGGAGTCGCATCTAACTTAATTTCAATATAAACGGTTGATTGCGATAATTCATTCTGATTTACAAATATGTATCAAAACGGGTCGTTATCCTCTATCTCTCTTTCTTTCCCTTCAATTCTATTTCGGTTATACATTTCTATCTATAATTCGATTCATTACACTTGTTAATTTCATCTAATTTATCTAATCGCGTTACATATGATTGACAAGGAGTCGTAATTGAATGCAGTTCAAATCACCAAAAAGTCCCGTTGTTAGTGAAGAGAAAATCGCGTATTGCCTAATAGCATACAATGATACTTGAAACAAAGGTATCACATCACTAGGAGTCACTTCAATCCAAACGATTAATTATAATTATTCAATCCAATTTACTATTATCTATATATCAGCTTGTCGTTACCCTCTGTCTCCCCTCCTTCCCCCTTTCTATATTGTTTTGCTAATATATCACTATCCTTAATTCAATTCACTACTTTTCTTATCTTCATCTAATTTACCTAATCACGTTTCATTTTAGTTGTCAGAGAATTGATATTTTGTGCATTTAAAATTACCAAAAAGTCTCTGAGGTCGGAGAAGAGAAAATCGCGAACGTCACAACCCAAGGGGCTATTATTTTAGTCAAAGGGAAAATGGTCACTTCAGCTCTTTTCAGATAATTAAAAAAAAAATGTATATATTTCCCGCCAATGCCTAACTAATCAATCGATCCATCAATCAAATTTCCATTCCGTTGTCATATGGCTTCGATTTTAATATTTAACTGAATAATTTAGGGATTTTTTTTTTTTTTAAATGTTAGCACCTTTGGCGGCTAAATCTATTCTTTGCAAAACTTTGCATGGGACAGTTTCTTAGGATTATATATTGCTTATAATTGTTTTGGCAGAAAAAAAATTATTCATGTTTAAGTATTACTAATAATTTACCGTGAAACCATGTAAGTATTACTAATTATTATCATGAAATAATTTACCATTACTAATAATTTACCATTATTTTTGCTCTAAGTACAATTTATTTTCACATACTTTTGTTGCAATATACAAGAATCAAATAAAATGTTTCCTTATTATGAATTTTTATTTTACATTCTCATTTTGAAAAATTCACGATAATTTATCCGTATACTTGTTTTATTTGAAATTTTTACCTAATTACTCGAATTAGATGAAGTTGGTAAATTTGCAATCACTAAATATAATGTGAAGATTTTTTTTTGTTGGAAAATATAGACTCTTATATACAGTTCTCCACATCATCGTATTAATGTTTTGTCCTGTTTTGATTAAACTTGGGACCAGAAAACCAGCGAATGAAATACTCGTAGTGGCTTCTATAGAAGCAGGAGGGTTAAAATCAAATTAATCTTTTTCTCTGCATATTTGTCATTTTTCGAACCCAATATATTCACTTCCTCCATTGCTTATTATATTCATGCTATGAGTAGTTGTTTGCTGAAATAAATGCATTCGTTATCTTCTTGGTTCACTGGAGCAAAAGTAGATAGGCATTTATGTATTTTGATTAAACCGGAGGCGGTACTTTTTTTCCCTGGCCTTCTGATTGGTTCTTTGAATCTCTGTGTTCCATTTAATCTTGTTTACACTTAATAAACAGTGCACTTTTTCCCCCACTCAGAAAGAAGGGTCCTGCTCATCTGGGCCCTTAGTCAGGGAGGCCTTTTTTGTGGAACTTTGGGGGCATTTATTAAATCTGGAAGTTTTTAGGGATGTAAAGGAGAGACTGTGGAAGTCAGCTGCATGACTCATGGAACATACCGTGCGAAAATTAATTCATTCCAAAGTTTTCTTTTGAGTTTCGCTTGCACCCCTTTCATCCCTGGTTCCTGTGTTCTCATTGGTAAATATACTGTTAGGGGGTTGGGCCTCCCCAAACTCGAGCAATAGCACGCTCAGTCCAATTTGCATAATTTCGTTAAAAAAAGAAGAAAGGGTAGGAGTAAGAGAGGGTCGAAATACCAATCCCTATCGGTTGATCGATCATAAGCACCCTCCAAATTACGTCACATCACCTTAAACTATAACATCCCTTTTCAGTATGGTGGCCATGGATTTTTTTTTCCTGTCCCTTTTATCCTCTCTTTTTTTTACCCCTACAGACATAGGAAAAGAAAGGAGGGAGTGAAGAAGAAAAAACAAAAAATAAAAATCAATCAAACAAGCTAACGGCAAAAATCTGATGCCTGCAACTGTCTTAATGCCAAAATTAGGAAATGGGTTAGACAGAAGAAATGGTGGGAGGGATGGAATAGATATAACAAGAAAAAAAATAATAAAAAAATTCTGAGAGAGGCCCCTGTAGCGAAAAAAATATATATGAAAAAAACTTTCATATGATGAAAAAAATAAATAAAAATGAGGGAAACAAAAAAAGGGACGCAAGGGGGAAATGAGGTGGAAATCTAGAACATTCGAAGACTTAAAAAAAATTCTTCTGGAGGGGGTGGAGAGAATTTGTAGAAACGTAAAAGTACTTTGAAGCTAAAGGGGGGGGGGGCCTTCAGTGGCAGGAGAGAGAATGCATTTTCGGTGAAAGAACCACGCATTCAGCCAGTTAAAATGTGTCCAAGGAAACAAATTAGCCCTATTTCCCGATCTAGACCGAATGCTTTTTATTTTTTCGCCTTTTCCTTCTTTTTAATTTTTCCGTCCCCTTCCAGTGACACTCCGAAGGGACGGGGTTGAGGAAATCACCCTCCCTTCGTCCACCCTCGACGTGATGCTGTCTTAAAAGAATGAGGGTGGCATCACTCTCAGGTCCGAGTAGCCATCGTGTTCTCGCTGCTCTTCCTCCCCCTGCCTTCTTCGGTCCACCCCCGACGAATCGCCTTCTTGAGATCTGTAACGGACCCTCCCGTCGAAAGTGAGATTCGAAGCCTCCTCTCTTCTCCTTTCGAACACTTTTTTTCTTTCTTTCTCTGGCGTTCCATCGAAGGGATCTTCTCAATACTTCAAAGTTCTCTTTGGGTTTTGGAATAGGTTCTGCGTCTCGGAATTTATAATTAAATAATAGTGTGTTGGAGAGTGCAAAATCAATGCTAGAAACGTTATAAATAGTAATCCGATATAGAGAGAGAGGAATAGAGTTCCGTATAGAAAAGATTGCAAAATTTACTTAATTAAGTGTATATTAATGAGTTTAATGTGTAATTAGTACGAATAATTAGAATAAAACATCACTTTAAAATGTATCTGATCTCGGACAAAAATGGTCAAGATAATATTACCAATGCGTTAATTATTGATATATTAATACTACCTTTAATGTCCCTAAGAAAACTCCAAATTTGGAGCAATTTTTAGGTAGAAAATATATCACAAATATTAAAATAAACGCTTAATATAGTCATCTATATGTGACATGTTCTTAACATTTCGAAATATTTTATAAATAAATCATTTTTCGTTATAACAGGTGTAATAAAATATCAGTCTAGCATTACTATGTATTTAGGAGATGAAATATGGAATATCTATACCTGAAGAAAATATTGATTCAATCAAAAATAAATAATATAATAAAATATGCCGCTCACCATGGAAGATAAAAAAAATTTTAAAAAAAGTCAAATTAATTTAAGAGTATTTCTTAATCTGACAACATGTACAGTGTGTGTGTGTGTGTGTGTGTGTGTGTGTGTGAGAGAGAGAGAGAGAGAGAGAGAGAGAGAGAGAGTCCCATATTATATGCTGGAATTTAGATGATTTATATTATTTGCCATGATGTACTTTCACAGTATTGGCTATTAGCATTCAAGAATTAGAAACAGTTGGTCATCCATATTAATTGAAAACATCTGTTCATTCACATAGTTGGTCCGGTAAACTTATTGCTTATTAGTCAATAGTTGCAGTTACCTTGACAGATTTTGAGACTGAAGTCACAGATTTTAGTGGACGATATGTTGAAAAATTGTTGCATATTCATTTGTTAGTTTCGTAATATTCATAACACATCAGTGTTCGTCATGTGAGATTTCTGAAGCATTAGTCATTGATATTAGTATCCGTAATGTAGATAAGAAAAAGTTATTTTTCTCATTCACATAGTTGGTACCGGTAAACTTGTTATATTTAGTCAATATAGCAGTAATGACCTTGACAAATATTGAAGCAATAGTCATAGATATCAGTAGAAATGATATTCTGGGACATTATTAATTATTTATTAGTTTGTTACGGGATATATTCTCAACATATTAATCAGTAACATTAGTGGTCACGAGATCATTCTTCAGTTGGTCCGGTAAACTTGTTCAACTTTAGTCAGTAGTGCTAGTGACCATGAGAAAATTTTAAAGCATAAGTCATTGACATTAAAAACCATGATATACTGAGAATTTACTGATTATTTTATAAATTATAACAGTATATTTGTAGTATATTAGTTTGTAGTTTTAATGGGAATGATAAAGCTATAGTTATAGACATAATTTATAAAGATATATTTAATAACTATTGATCTTTTGTAGTTTTTATAATGTAGTATTATATTATTTTTCGTTTTTCTTATTTATTATATTATCTTGAAAAAATTAGTGATTATTAGTATCATGGTCCTGATCTACAAGATTTCAGTAAATTTGTGGAGGTTACTTCTCTATTATTTTATTTATGGATGATTTTGTGTACCGTTAAAAAGACTAATGGATTTTAGGAATGTTAAGCGATCATAAGGATAACCTTTCAAAAGCAAAATTCTAACACTTGAAGAATGTTAAACATTTAACATTAAAATGATGAGCAATCAGTATGATTGAAAACTCAAAATGATGTTATTTGTTTTATTTCGAAAAACACTTGATAATTCATAAGAATTATTCTGAAATAAGAAATAGTTAATCACAATCATTATCACTTGAACCTTTTTAAAAGTGTTTAAATTATAATATTTTTATCACTAAAATTATAACGTGGTTATTTAGAACTGAAAAAAATTGTTATCGGTTTTTGCAGTCTTGATTTCTATATAGACTACCGCTGTAAAAACGCATTACATTTGAGAATTGCTTTCCTTTTAAATATAGAATTCAAACAAAGTACTTATAAAAAATTATTTCAAAAACTTTTTGCAAAACCAATTACTATTGAATTTCATAAAGTGACAAGAGATTTTCCAAATACATTCGATCATAAAATTTTATATTTATGTAAATATAAGAATTTTAAAATTTGATTAAATTGCTATTCATGTACAATTATCTAGTTGTAATTCATTCTTTCTCCTACATTTTTTTTTTTTTTTTTGTTTCTTCAATCTTAGCGTAATGTAATTTATTCTTCTGTAATTCTTGTAGTACATTGAAAGTATAAACTTTGCTAAATTTTTGTATTGAACTTGAAACAGATTTCACAAATGTAAATGCTTAATCCTCTTTCTGAATTTGCAAAAATTTCTTAACGTTTGGAATTAAATTCTTCCGACCGGACAAACTTTTATTTCTGTAAGCTTACTTTAAAAGCTTATAGTTATGAATTTACTCGTAGAAATGGCAACATTTGCTTCTGTTTTTGTAGAAACATTGAATATTTTATGCTAATAGAGTGTCTTGAACTCCAATGGAAAAGCATTTTGCAATACCACTTTACATTTTAGATTCGAACAAATTCTGCTGATTACGTCGAATTTTCCGACATGAGGAATTTTGTAAGAAGTTGTTTGGTTTAAGCAAAGAATGAAGTATAAATAAATTTTTAAAAATTGCCAAAACTGTGTATCAAAACTCAAAACACAATAAGTTTAGAGTTCGTACCTTTTTTTATTACTAATGAAAACATTCTTACAAAAACAAATATTGATAAAACTCGTTTCCATTCAATCGTCTTCTTTTCATAAAAGTAGTTAAAATTGTGGGCTAGGTTTTCTTTGTGTAGTGAATTGTAAAATAGTTTAATCGATCTCATTCACTTGTGTTATCTTGACAATCTAGCCTGCAAGTTGAGAGGCCATCACTTGTCTGAAATGATGGTGGTTACAAGTAACGATTTTATTGTGGTGTTTTGATTCGTCTAATAAACGTATTCCATCACTTGGATGAAATTTTCGAAAACTGTCACCAGTATATCTTTGTTCCTTCTTGGAGAACAATAATAAGCCGATAAGTTTATATCTAAGCAAAATCTGTATTAAACTAAATGAGAAAATTAATTCAGTATTGATCCGTAGTTTTTGTTCTTGCATCTTTTGAAAACAAATACAAGATTGATAACCACGGTAATAATATAATCACTCTTATTAAAGATATATACACAGTTCGATAATTATCAATTTCGACACATTCTGCTACATAAATTCTGTACAGTTCTGCTACTCAACACATATTCTCCATTGTAATTTTTTCGGCAAAATTTCGTCAAAAAAAATACTTAGAAATTTTGTTTTCCATTAAAACCATGTCAATTTTAAATGTAAGTTGCATATCACATTAAAGTATTTTTAATCCATCGTGTCATTTTTAAGTGATAAATTTATACGTTCTTATTTTTCTGTAGATAATATTTCCTCTATTTTTAAAGGAGTGATTTTTTTTATATTCTGTGGGATTATGTGAATGTTCTATTTGTAAAATTTATCTTTATAAAATTTATCTTCTAAGCTGGTTTGGTATTTTTTTTTAAAAAAAAGGAAAAGAAATCTCGAGGAGAATGAAATGAGAGTTGCTCACTGTAGTATTGTTCAATGATTGTTTTTCCTTTCTCTAAGATATTCATAATTATGACGCTCTTCATACCCAAAATATCGTTGCTGTAACTTTTTTGTCCTATGAGATGATCTTCGTCTTCTTAGAAGCCCCAAAAGCATCTCATTGTTTTGATTGTTGCTTGGTTTCCGGAATATATGATGAATCTAGGTCTCATTGAAGATGACAACATAATATGACAACGACAATTCGACGCAGGAGCAAACAAATATGGATTTCGAAACTAATGTGTGCCATATAAAAACTAATCCATGAAACTGTATCATATTTGTTTCGGCGCTTTTTAAGAAATGTAAGCACATATTGGTAACACCAGCATCCCTTAGAAACAACACCCGTCTTCAAAAGCTGAAACTTTTCGAACAACTCTTGGATATTCGAATGATACTCATGATTTCAGTTGTCTATCACATATCTCTGTCTGAATTTCGGAATTAAATTACTAGTGATAAAGTACATTGCAAACGAGAAAGAGTTACATATAACAATGGCAACTTGAGGTAATATAAAAATATCTTTAAGTTTTATTGTCTTATGGGCCAATACCTTCCATATCGGCTGTGGTTCGTCCATAGCAATCCCGATGACAATATTCCGATTCACATTTCTTTCATCGATTTCAATCTGTATCCAGAAAGTGATATGACAGGAGTGGAAAGGAAGGAATCTACATGTTCCCGATCAAAAAGTGAAGAAAAAAAATGTCTCTCAAACACTTTTGTAGACCATGCGATTTAAAATCAAACCTTAGCCATTAGACCCTCTCCCCCATACGTTCCCCAGATCGGCCTGTCCACATTTATTGGCAATTTCTTGCACCCATCTCGCGTCTCGGACTGTCAGTTTCTCTCTGCCCCTCTCCTAAACCTCGACCCTCCCTTTATTCGACGCTTTTTCATGGTCTCCAACCCTTTCGCTTGAAATCGTTCTCCTCCACCCTCTGGTCCATCCCACGTCACCCCTTCGCCGTTATTTTTTTTATTTCAAGAATTTCCGTTTTTTGTTTGGTCCGTGTCTTGTTATTCTCTCTCCCTCTCTCTCTCTCTCTCTCTCTCTCTCTATATATATATATATATATATATATATATATATATATGCATGCAGGCTGTAATTTTTTTAAGGAATAAGCTGGTTTGGTTATGAAATAGAAAGGGGTAGAAAAGACAAGAGAAAGAAAAGAGGGGGGAAGAGGCGTTATGGAAAGTAAATGGAAAAGATTCTATTTTTTTCTTTGTAGTCCAGTTTTTTTTCCCCTTACTGTTTCTTTCTTTCTTTTCTTTTTGTTTTTCCGTGGACGCAAAAGAGAACTCAGGCTTCGTATCAAGCAATAACCCGCCATCTTCACTCCTTCTGCACCAGAGGACACATCCTAAAGTGTTTCCTTTTCTTTTTTTTTTATTATATTCTGACCTGTATAGATTTAAGAAAAGGCTTCGGGACTCTTATACAAGGTTTCTTTTCGTGTCGCATTTTTAATGAATTCGGTAGTTTCGCCTTTTGCCTCTTTGGCGTTGGAACTTTTTTTTTTTCAGCGATTTTATTTTTAAAACTTTTGCGGCTGTTAAGTATATTTTTGTAAGGCTTAAAACTGATGCAGCCGAGATAGATTATTTTTCTTTTTTGACATAATTATTTTTTATTTTCAATACGAGGTTTTAATTATAACTGAGAAATGGCCGGGGTATTTGAATAAAATTTATTCTGCATATTAATTGATCCTTATACACATAATGTAGCTATTTATATCGATTTGTTTGGTTCCAAAGGGTAGTAGATTTAAATAACCTCACAAATTAGTTAAAGTATTAATTGTTATTAAAATAATTAAGATAGGCTCTTATTTTTTAATTATTATTCTGAAGACTTCTCTATATAGTCACCATCCAGAGTTATACATTTTTCGAAGCATTTTTTTACTTTCGAAGACCGTCTTTGTAGAAATCAGTAGATTAATTTTATCTTCTCCATTCTGCATGTTACTTCAGTCTACGGTTTCCTGAAACCAAACAAGTCTACAAAAATATCTGTAATTTACAACGTTATGTACATAATAATCAAGTAATATCCATAATAAATGTTGTTCAGGTATCTTGGTTATTTCTTAGTAATTAAAGTTTCACTCTTAAGCAACACGAAATTGTTGTTGTGGTTTTGGAACTCATAATTTGAAGCCTTGATCATGTGACGAGAATGGTATCAAAATTGATACTCCAGATTCCTGAACACCACTCCACTGAGGACTTTGTGACCCGTTGGATTGATTGTACAGTAGTCTCTGTTGTACCGTACAATAGTCTCCGATAAAACGAGGATTCGAATCTACAACTCGAGTCGAACCTTGCCGTCCATGAAGTTCGTGATAATAATTACCATGGGTTGTTGCAATTCTCATAATGTGTAAAAACGTTGCCTAGGTTATTTAATGCAAACTGTTATAAAGTCGAGCTTATGCAAATGTTTGTGTCGATCTCGTGGAACAAAAGAAATACCATGAATTACAACTCAATTGTTTTCTGCCTTTGTATTTGTTTCCTTTTGAAATTAAAATTTTTTTTAATCCAAATGTGTGTCGTCGTTGTTTTCTTAAATCTCATGTTTGAACTTTTATTTTTGACCACATTAAAGATTTTGAACGCTGGGTTTGATCATTTTAGACATTATTTGTTGAATTCATGTTTCAAAGGATCCTCCTAGAAAGAATGGCGAATTAATTATTTTTGCACAGAGGAATCTGCAAAGAAATTCTTATTCTTGTAAAATTAGAGCTAGAACATACAGAGACATTAGTAAGGACCACTATGTTTGTATCCGACAATGCATTCTCTTCCTTTTTGTAAGCAATCATGGTCGTTATTGTTGTTTTATTAATCTCGCACTTAAAAGCAACACGAGGCCAAATGGCGAACCTCGCAATTTTGAACCTCGGTCAAGTAAC
This sequence comes from Nephila pilipes, assembly GCA_019974015.1. NCBI lineage: Eukaryota > Metazoa > Arthropoda > Arachnida > Araneae > Nephilidae > Nephila > Nephila pilipes. Next base: position 799,774 of record BMAW01045577.1, read on the forward strand.
GATGACAACAACTGAACGGGCAAAGATATGAACTCTGAATTTCCACTCTCTTCTAATAGGAGGACTTGGAGTCACGACAGATTTAACGTACATCAGGTCCTGAGCACGACGGGTCTTTACTTACGGACTCAAACTCACGACTATCAGGACTCAAACTCTCGACTCGACGGAACAACCCTGTCCATGAGTTCGCGACCATGACCACTGGCTATCACGGTCAATCATGGAAGAGTTAATGACAAGTAACACGAAATTTATGTGTAATAATCAATGAGATGGTTTCTAATGCATTCATTGTAAAGAGCAAAACACACATTTAACGACATGAAAGTAATTCTAATTTTTGTGGCATGTTTAATTTGAGAATTTAATGAATATGCCATATATATATTCACTTTTCTCAAAAATGTTATATACAATAGGCCATATACTTTTTCTGTTTGCCTGATCGCTTATGTGGGTCATATGAAATTTTTGGGTACTTAATACTCCAATCAAATGTAATCCCAATATATTTGTATCAATGAAATGTAATTCCAACAAATTACTTCAATGACCGGTGAAGTGTATTTTGTTCAATATGACACTTGATTTGCATTGTAAGTAATTCATGACTGTGCTTGAATTTTTGAAACATAATAATATGAATATGAACAATATTTTAAGTAGCTAATCATCATTTTTACTAACCTATGCAATTCAATAGTGAAGATCGTGAGGGTTTGTGACCGATGATATTCTAATGGAGTTTTAGTTTTGCTAATAACCATCTAGCAAAATAAAGGGCGCTGTTGCTCCTTAAATTAAATTGAACTTCAAAGTCTTCATGTGATGGGATGTGAAAGTTTGAGAATGAAATAGCAGATCGGGTATCCTGCTCGTTATGTTGCAACCCCCCGGTATCACTTATTTCTCCTGACATTATTAACTATTTAGAGACTCATTAATCACTTAGTCACTAAATAATTCCAATTAGTCAGTAACTCAACGCGAGTTTATTTTAATGTCAAAATAATCATAAGAAAAGATGAATAGTTAAGCAAGCCTAAGGAATTCCATCCTACACATGTCTGAATTTAAAGCTTAAATAATAACTTACCTGTATTGAACCAATCGGTTCGAGTCATTAATGGAACTTTAAATGAAAATTCAATTCATCAACCGCTTGCAGATCCTCTCTATGTCCATTTCTCAAGATCCTTATTAAACACACACTGATTGCGTCAGCTCCCTATTTCTACCACCATACAAACGTATTAAACGCTTTATTGCTTTCATTTTTATATGCATCTCCTCGTATATAATCATTATTCTCTAATAATTACATTCTAATATACATCAGCCCCGTTTCATTCACTGGGGGAGGTTTTCAATGCAAGAAATATGATGATTCCCGAAGTGTTAGTAGAAAGGGAAAGCGCTCTAGAGTCCCATTTCAAAGGTTATGCACTGAATTTAACTTTAACATTCCTCGTTTAGCTTTAACACACCCACGGATAGTACGGTTATAGCAGTCAAATTTTTATCCTGTCCGAAGGAAATGATGGTAAAAAACTGTCATGATTATTTTCTTTAATAAATGAACGACAGCTTGAGAAGTCACAATGTTATGTTTAAACATATGAAAATACTCATAAAATGTCTTAACAGTATGCGTGTCAGTGCTAAAAAGTGATTCAAAGAAGGAACATTTTGACTATGAGAACTTTGTTATGCAGGTTGAACAGTATATTGTATTGACAGTTATAACAGACAAGGTTTGTAAATCACACTCATTTGTCTGTTACAAACTGAGATTATGAGAACACGCTTTAATGTATGTTGTATTTATAATAAATCAAAAAGTGAAAGAAAAACGCGTTTTATTTATTTTTTGTCATCTCTCTCTGTGTGTAGTGTCAAATTACTGTGTGCCAACGTGTAAACTGAGCTTGTTGAAGTGCTAAACAGATTTTATCAAATTAAAGTAAAGTCTTCAATAATTTTTGAACATAACGAGCATATGTTGGGTGTGGATCATTGTGATTGGTCTCTAACTACACTTCACCAAGCAAAGCTATACGATGGCATAAAAAGGTAATTTTTCATTTATTGGATCTATTTGTTTGGAATTCTTTCTTCGTATGCAGGAAACTGCAACAGAAAGTGAAAAAAGGAGAAGGGAAAAGAAAAGTAGAAACATTTGATTCAAGTTCAAGCCGAAATTTTAAAAAATTGGTAAAAATTTCGGATTAAAAAGCAGAGGAGTTCGTTCAAGAATTATGAGCTTTTCAGTTATTAGTGAACCAGGTCCATCAAGCCAAAACGAAACAATTCAAGCTCTTATAGATTACAATAACAGAAACGTATTTCTTACGAGTACGTTGTAAAAAATGTTGGAGAAAAAATGTAAGGAAAGAAACAGTCGTTTAGATACAAGGGATGCAGAAATAAACTCTCTTGATGTCCAAAATGTTTTAAATGTTTCCACCAGAAATGTTGATTGCTGACAACATTTGATTAGGTTATTTTTAAATAACTTTTGTCTTAGTTTGTATTAGGGTATTACATTTATTATACACTTTAGATTATGTGTTTTTTTAAAACGTACTTCTTATTTGTCATTATGGTTATAACCGTCATTTGCATGTATGTGATTTATGTGCATATTAAATACAAATGACCGCTATACCCATCAATAAAAAATATATATATAACATTTCTTAGATGTCACACCCACTAGGATATTGCTCTATGAATATTTCGAAAGAAAAGCCACTTTTCGTCAGATCGTATGTTCCAGTCCTGATGCCACAATGACCGGCCGTTTAACGGAACTGATGCACGTTAAATCAGGTCGTGGTCGCAAGTCTCCCTTTGGTGCGGTGGAGAAGTTTGGAGAGGGATATACCAACTCAGGTGGCGCCCTTGTCGCTTGACCGAGGTTCAAAATTACGAGGTCAATAACCCTCGTGTTTCTCCTCAGGGCGACTTAAATAAACAGACACATCACGTCGCATCACATCTTCTATAACAGAGATTTTCAAACTTTTTCCAACATCGACAACTTTTAATAGAATAATTTTTTTCATAAACCCCTTACATTTTTCTCTATAATATACAGCGTACAACATAAACTTAATACTAATAACTGCACAATAAAAACTTAAAATAACAATTTAACTACGAATATGAATAAAAATTAGAGGAAAGAAAGTGATATATTAGATTTATCTTTTGCTTTTTTTATATATTTACTATTGCCATTTTCAATTTTAAAAATATAAAAAAAGATTTCAGAAACACAGTTTGTTATTGCACAATACTTTGAATTCAATTAATGTGGTTAGTTGTGCTTGATTTTCTGATGCTTTTTAATTTTGGCCTGAAATGATTATGATCGCAGCAGTCGTTATAACTTTCATTATATATATATATATATATATATTATTAAATATTTTTTAATTTTTAATTTCACTCAGTTAATGTAATTATAATAAAAGTTTCTAAGAAATTTAATACAATGGTAGTATTTGAGTGCTTTACTATAATACTTTTTTATTAAATGTAAAATTAGGTCCATGTACATAACCAACATGAGATTCCTATTTAGATGTATGGATCATTCTTCTGTGCAAATATATACAAATTAAAACGAATATTATTCTTTAGTAATTACAAATTTTAAAAATTAAATTAAATTTTAAAACAGAAAAAAATTGTCATGGACCCCTAATAGAACACTGAAATACTTTAGACCCTTTTTAAACTTCTATAGACTCCCAATGAGTCCACCTGAACTCCACTGGAAGTCCCTGTTCTACTGCTTCTCAATCTCTCCTACTTGGAGTGTGGTCGCTGTAGCCTAGTGGTCATGGTCGCTGACTTGCGGCCGGTTTTCGTTGAATCATGGGTTCGAGCCCTGGCCCCACTAAAGACCCGCTGCAGGGCTGATACACATTAAATCTGATCGAGATCCCAGTCCTTCTGATGGCTGGTGTGGAAGTTTGGAGAGGGAGGTGCCAGCTCAGGTGTCGTCCTCCATACTTGACCGAGGTTCAAAATTACGAGGTCCGTCGCCAATAGCCCTCGAGTTGCTTCTCATTGCAACGTTAATAAAAATAATCAACCTAATTGGAAATGTTAATAAATTTAACATACTTCAAATCAATTAGTTCCCATACCATGGTTGGAATCGAGATGAGAACTCCCAACCATCTAGATTCAAAATCAAGATTAGGCCTATTTGATGAGCGGGACCTTAAAAAATTTTCGAAATGGAAGGAAGGCGTAGTTTGTAGAAAGGTCAGCCTGCAAATTTTGATATAAGATTGAAGAGCTTATACTTAACAAATTTAGGTTTTGTTTCCATTCATTTTATTTTTAACAAATGTGAAATAGACATAGTAAAACGTAAAGGATGAAAATTTTCTTTGACGAAATGATTACTTGTGGAGCACGTGTCAGGGAATTTGCTCGGATAAATGATTATTCATTTATTGAAACAAAGCTACTAACTTTATAAAAAGTTTCGGTTCTGAAAACAAAATTCGATGGCCATTATATTTGACTGAAACTTAAAATTACGTAATTGATCAACAAGAATTGTCAACTATTGATAGAGTAACATTAATTGAAACGAAATCGGAGAAAATATTCGTTGAATTGAAACGTTATTAATATAAAATTCAAGTAATTTTAACCTCTATCAATTGAGTTTTATCTTGATTTATATTATAGAAGAAAATTTTTTTAACTGATTTTTGAAACCGGCTTGAGAAAACAGTTTTTTGTCTCGTGGTTCTCAAAACATGTTAAGTATTTTTTAAATTTTAGTTTCCTTCTTGGCAGACTTTAGAGTATAAGGTTCAACAGTTTTAATAGCGATTTAAATTGGAATTAATTTAACTTCTGTAATTGAAGATATTACATGTTATTGTTTGAATATGCTCAAATAACTGGTCTATATCCAGTCTTTTCAGCTTAAAGATATATTAATGCAGCGTAGATATCAATTATAGATATCTCATTGGTATCCATTTATGCTGCTAAATGTCTATGAGAAATCCATTAAAATTTGTTTGGGTGCAACGGATATCAGCGGATATACATGTGGTAGTAATATGGGTTGCCTCGGATATCAAAACAAGAAAAATACAGGCAAACGGTATAAATGTGTATTCATTATACTACATTCTCCATCGTTTTCACTATAATATATTAATTATTTTATTAAGTCTACCGGAAAGTTCTTTTTTGAAGTGAGAGAAAATCATGCATTTTTCATACATTTAATATTTGTTGTGCAGTATAATTTCCTTACTTACATGACCTGGAAATTTATAAGAGTGATAGTAATTTGCAAATTTGACTGCAAATCACTAGTGTGTTGGTTATTTGTAAATGCAATTTTTGAAAAATTCCGTTTCTTTCTTTTCCGGAGGAGAAGAACTCGTGGTTGACATCTACTACAATTTTGAATTTTTTTTCCTTCAAAAAAAAATTTTGCCTGGAAAGAAATGGGTAATAATTGGAGAGCTCTAGATCTAGGGAGTTAGGTGATGCGACAGAATTTCTCAACTTAACTGTCCGAATTTCTGACGAAGCTGGCTCGAAGCAGGCAGGTGTTCTGGCGTTATCATAATGCATTATCATGTGCTTCCTATTGAACATCATGATCGCAGTAACATAGAGGTCAAGACCGCGTATTTGCGGCCGGCGGTTTTCGTCGAGTCGTAGGTTCAAGTCTAAATGACTCAAAGATCCGCCATGTAGCCGAGACTGACGCACTTTAATCTGTCGAGGCTCAAAGTCCTCTCGTTGGAGTGGTGTAGAAGTTTGTAGAAGGAGGTGCCAACTCATGTATCCTCGTCACTTGACTAAGGTTCAAAATGACTAGGTGCGAGTGCAGGGGTGCTTGTCTCCCGGGAGGCCGGTTTGTAGCTCAAAACGCTTTGGCTGAGCTCGGTCCCCTTGGGCATTCTTCCGCCAATAGCCTTCCTATTTATTTTTAGTGCGACGGTAATAAAATCAATCAATCAATCAACCTATAAAATATCGCCGGCCTATTTTCTTCTGAGTGCGGTGTTTAAATCATCCATTTACGGGCAGCATCTCTCTGATTCAAGTTTTTTGTTAGGTTTCAAAAACTCGCATTGTGTTGGTCCTTTGACATTCCACCATACACATAGCATTCTCTCATTTACGCTCAATCTCGGATTTCAAGGAGGAAGGGGAAAGTTATCTGGGGTTTGAGTAGATTCTTTTCCTTACGATGTTTTCGTAGGTAATTCATTTTTCATCAGCAGTTGTCATCCGTCCTTTTGTTCCCAACAAGCAGAGATTTGCATATGACAACTCTATTAAGCAAATTTTTCTCACTTAACTCATGAGTTACCATTTAGAATACTTATATATCAAAGTTAATAATGGTGGAAATCGATAAAATTAAATAATGAAAAAAATATCATTAAATATTATTTAAATGTATGAAAAAAGTATTATTTTATTTTACTTCCCTGACTGACAGAATTTTGCGGTTGACCTAATGTATAATAATGTATTGATTATTATACTTTTATTATTTCAAGTTTGAAATAAGGAAACCATAATAAATATTTATCTCTGTAATTGTATACTGACATTCCCTAAAATATTATTATTTTCATTTAAAAGAACTAATCAGAATGACTTATTATTATAAGCATGTTAATTCAGATTATGAAATGAAGTTTATAATTTTTTAGAAGTTTTTGAGAGAAAAGAATTAATTCTGAAAACTTAAAGAAGGAAACAACAACTTATAACAAGATGTTCAAATTATTTTTGACATACAAATTGTTTTTAAGTTAAAAAATTTACTTTTGCCCTAAAGAAGATCAATCAAGGTTTCAAATGTTGAAAAAAGGGGAGCACTATGTTCGTGAATAGTTCAGTTTTTGATCAACCAAGAATGGCGATTGGGAAAAAAGTAAGTTTTATTTATGCAGAAATTATCATTTAGCAAGTAATAATTTCTGCTTACAAATAATGAAAAGCGAGTGATTTTTTCTATAATTAATAGCTAACGGAAAAATAAACAAAAAGACACACAGGGAACTAATTCAAGTATTTCAATTTATTTCTTATGTTTTTATCCAAAAGAATTTCTTCACTATTCGTATTTTAAGGAAAGTTCAAATATATTTAAGTTATTTTCATTACCATCAAATACAAATACGTAAGCGTATAACGAAGCATGAAGTCTTAAAGTAAAATATATGCTCTCAAAGATGGCAGTAAAATCCAACCATTTTATTTGTATCCCTAATTGACGATAGCGTTCGGTTGTTTATTTTTTTTTATTACAGCCCCTGCAAGAAGCGAGCCGAAATTTTCCTCAAAACTCACCGGTATTCAATTATTTAAAGTTTCAGCTTTTCGTCTTGCGCTTTCGGGCCTTATTTTATCCCGAAATAATTGCATTTCTAGCTTCCTTTCGCCCCCTGCCCGGATAATGGAACTTACTTATTTGCGTATGCCAACGAAGCTTATTAGGCGCAAAAACTCCGGAAAATTTCAGATTTTGTTTGAAGGCAGGCAGAAGTTAAAAAATAAAAACTCGACTCCCACCAAAAAAAAAGTAGAAGAAAAAATGAGAAGAAAATTGCGATATGTATACGTTTGCTAAGTCTTGTTTACTAAAAACGTTATAGGCAAGCTTTTCAGCTCTCTCTTACTTATTTATTATTTTTATTTATTTTTTAAGGAAATTTTTTTTTTTTCATTTGGATTTTTTTCTTTTTCGTACCTTAACAATCAACCCCCGAAAAACTCCGAAAAGGGATGGCATACAAGACGAAATGTATAGAGAAACAGAAAGAGAGAAAATTATTAAAAACTCAGACACCGCCGTTTTTTGAAGAGAAAAAGCGAAATAGACAGGGAAAGAAGGGAGTGTAAAAAAAAAAGATAATAAACAAAGAAAAAGAAAGAGAGAGAAAGAAAGATAGAAAAACATAGGGGATGTAAGAGAGAAAAAAATGTATATATATAAAGATAAATACATAAAACAGTTTTCAGACCAGATCTCATTCTGGCACCAATTTGCAAAACCGTTTTCTGTGAGATCAAATAATAAGTACTGCGTTCCACGCGCGCAATAACAGGCAGCCGAGAAGTAAAAGGCAAAACGTTGTAAAAGTAAAATAAATAAATAAATAAATAAATAACCAGATGAACAAACGCTACACAACTCGCGCAGAAATCCCTTTTCCGCGTTAATCTTGTCGTGTACGCCTTAGCACGGTTTCTAGGCGTGAAGATATTGAGTATAAGCGCTAAAGATTTTTACTCACCCCCTCTCCCCGTCCTCTTCCTAACCTTTTCTTTTTTGTCGTTGTTGTTGTTGTTGCTATATTACTGACTCCCCATGCATATATCTGTATGTATAGGCAACACTATTCACCCGTTCGCATACAAATTTAAACAAACAAAAACTGTCAAAGACGAGGAACGCAAAATTTCGGGTAAACAGGATATAAGAATTTTCTTGCTAAATGCGAGGGGACATATTTCTTGTTAGGGACTAAAGATGGGATAAATTTTTTTTTTCGCGTTCCTATATGCATTTCTTTGATGGTAAAGTAGAAAAGGGGGGGGGGCGTACGTGTGCATGTGCATGGAGGTGTATTTTCATATGAGAGAAAGTGGGAGGAGCCAACAGGGGGTGGGGGTTGATATTAGAATTCCTAAAGAAGAAGGGGGGGGGGTTGGTGTATTGATTTAATAGATACTGGGCCCCGGAATTTTTAGTTTTTAATAAATATTTATATTACCTCTTTCTTTATTAATATTGTCGGGGGTTCTTACGTATTTTTTCCCTCCAAAACTAGCATCGTTTTCTTCGATAAGGAGGTATAAAAGATTATCACGGGAATATGGTAAAAAGCAATGATAAATACCAAATATTGAGGAGTAGAGAGCACACGGATTTTAGCTTTTTAATATGAGATTTGAGCATGAGATGTTTGAGATTGAAATTTCTTTAGAGGGATAGGCGTTTATTTGTAAGGATAAAATATGTACATGCAATGGGAGTTTTTTTATGTTCAGGTAATGATGTGTTCATTGTCGGTAAAGATATTCATGTTTATAAATTACACAACAGGAGTTCTGCTTAGTTGTATTACTGTAACATTATAACTGTGTAGTGTGGTGTTGGTGTCGGTCAAAACAACCCTTAGAAAAAGGTTTCAATTTTTTTTCGACTGAAATAACGTGGTGTTTGATGTTTATAGAATAGTCTGCTTCAGATCGATATTTATTGACATAGATCCTTTCATGCATTTTCGTGTTACAGATGTACAAAACATGTTTTTTTCAAAGATATTTTTCTTAATACGGTTTAAAAAAATTTAAGGTTATTAAAATAAATATTTATTTCTACATACTTTTTGGAGTACCCCTGCTTAACTTTTCAGTACATTTTACAAGCATCATTTATTGCGTAAATAGTATTCGAGCTTATTCTAACGACTGCCCTTCATTATTTAATTCAGTATTTAATTTTGGTCATTGTTTCTTTAATTAAATTGTAATTAATTACGAAAATCCATTGGAAGATACGCAAAAGCAAGAAAAAATATTTTATTTATCTACGAAGCACAGATAAGATCATTCTTCTCGAATCCCAATTAACTGAACAATCCTAGATTATGTTTTAAATATGAAATCTTAGCTTACCAAATCACTCATTCTGATTCAGTTACTTCCTACAAACTGATGATTCTCATCTGAATACTTCAACCGAATTTCGCTTCCATCCATAAAATTAATTAAGATGCTTCAGTCCAAATTATAAGTCTCTATTAGCAAGTCTTTATCCTCTATCTCCCTCTATCATTATATCTAATTCAATTCACTTCGCTTTTATTTTCATCTAATTTACCTAATCATGTTTTATTTTGGTAGGAAGAAATTGTAATTTTATGCAATTACAAAGTCTCTGAGGTCAGTGAAAAGAAAATCACTAATACCTCAATTTCATAATATAAAAAGAAAATAGATAAACAATTACTTCTAAATTTTATTTTAAAATTCATTCTTATTAATTTACTTTCTAAGCAGGATATATTAGTACTTAATAGTCTAATACATTTGAACCACCAATATTTTGCTGCAGTTCTAGCTGTCTAGTTATATTTAGGGCTACGAATGAATTCAGTTTCATTTCAAAGAATACTTACTAATTTGACAATTCTGTACACATTTACAATGTATAAACTTTGATAAAGAGGTAAAATATCAAATTTCTACAATTATAATGAAAAAATAGCTCTAGAAATTTGATAAAAATTACTAATTTCAGTAAAGTACCCATTTGATATAAAATACTCATCTCCTGTGAGTTTATTGTTTATTTCAAATTATGTAAGGCTACTGTAGCCCAAAGGTTAAATTTGCGAGATCGTATATCCGCAATATTCAAATATTGGGTTCGAGTCATGATTTCATCAAAGCCGTCGTGTGAAATAATGAGGTTGATGACTTTTTAAAAGAAACCGGGTTTCCAGCTCCTCAAGTGGTGTGGTGTGGAAGTTAAGAAAGTGAAGCTCGATCTCAGATGTCTTCATCGTTACTTGATTGTTATCATGATTAAAAATGACGAGGTCTGTTTTGTGTTTTTGAAAAAGATGGCCTAATATACTGATTTTAAAATCTCAATAATAAAAATTTTATTAATTGTAAAATAAGTAATATTAAAAGAGTTATAACATTGCTGGTAATTATATTTCTCTTTTAGGTGAAAAAAGACAAATGTTTTTGAAATAAGTCATTAATCTAATAAGAGAATTTTCTTTATTTCAGTTAATTCTGTTTTGTTATTCTTTCTTCTTTTCCTTGTTCTTTTAACTATTTTCTTATTTTTACATCTATTTTCTTTTTAGTTCTATTTTCTTATTCTTTCTTCTTAATTACTATTTTTAATAGTTTTGTTCTATATTTCTCAAATGACGTTTTAATCACCTTTTAAGGGATATAATACTGTGAAAGTTGTAATAAATATATGAGAATAGTAATTTACTCTGTAAACACTCCCACTTTGTTACTTTGACTCTAAATCATCGACTCACCATAAGTAATCAAGCAAAATGTTAGCTAGTCAAACAAATATTTAATATATATTTGCTCTATCTGAGAATAAACAAATCAAACTTTAATGAGAATGTGAAACGGTTATTATCTCTGAGCATAAACAAAGATTATAAATGAAAATTTTTTGTTTACCTGAATTATAGCAAAACTACAACTGACCCAATAATCTCTTTCGCTTTCTCGCACCAATATCGTATGCTCAAAAATTATTATCTTCTTTACCGTATCGGTTATCTCGCTAATATCTCTAGTTCTCTCTCTATCTCTACCTCTCTTCCATTCTCATTCATTACACTTCTTATTCTTCATCTCAAGTTAAGTTACTTAAGTCACGGTTCATTCTCAAGATGAGGTTCTAAATTCAAATAACGTCATAAAGAAGCCCAAAAGGTTAGTTGAAGGATAAAACACGTGAGAACTCGTAGCAGTTTTTAGCATAATTCGTAATCCCTTCGTGTTTGTATGAGAATAATACTACCCCTTACTAATGGGTCATTATTAACAGTTAAATAGGGAAAATAATCCATTTATTACATTATTAAGCCTCAATTAACACCATAAATACGTTTTACAGAATTCACTAACAATTTTGTAATAATGTTCGTTTAATTCCATGGTGTTCTTACGAAACTCTTTGAATGCATAATTACTCATATTCGATATGTACTTCGGAGGGTAAAAAAAAATTAAGGTATTTAAGGTCATTTTCATTCAAATAAAATTTCTTCACATTTAATCTGTAAAATTATTTTAAAAGTTATGGCGGGTTGTACTCTAGATATTTTTCTCACAACTGACAAAAAATGGAATATCGAATGTATGATGAATTATTAATTTAATAAGTATTTAAGTTTCAAATATATCGTTAGTATGTTTTATTCTTAACTATTACCCTTAGTTTCTAACATCATGAGAAATTAATATTTCCTTAAGAATACAATCCTACTTCAATTACAAATGGGAGATGTAATTGCCGAATTCTTCTTAAATTTATTAATTAATTATTACTAGAATACTAAAATGCAGGAAAACATAGTTTCCTAAAAACAATTTGAGGTAGAATACACATTTTTAAACAAGTTTGTTTGAGTAAAAGAAATTCTGAATTGTTTTTAAAACCTTGTGCTAATTCAAAAATATATGAACTTAAATTTAATGGTTCGCTTTTAAGCTTAAGCTAAACTTGATCAAATTATTAAAGGGATAATAAATTCTCGATTGTTTCAGCGAAAAGTGATGGAAATGAAAACTTGGAAAAAAAGTCTATGGGGGTTATTCATTTGATACTTTATATATACGCAAAACGACATGGACTATGCTTCTTTAATTTTGAATTTTAACAGTAAAATGTCTGAATTATTGGTGTTATCAATTGTTGTTTAATGAATCATTTCCATTTACAAATATTACGGGAGGTATTTAAATTAAATGTCAGTGCTTTCATCTCCTGTGCATGTCATCGGATTTCTTAATTTATAAATTAATTGAATTAACCCAAAAATTTCTTCCGCAATACTTAGCAACCAACAGGAAAGAAGCTTTCATCTCACTAAAAACTTCTTTGAGTCACCACGGGGACTATTGTTTTAGTCGACGAGAAAATTTCGTAGCTGATCACATTTCAAAATAAAATGGCATTTGCATGAGACTTATTAATTTTTATTTTGCGGCACCAATGATTACATTTAGCTCTAAATATATTCAATTCAATAATTTATCGTTTGCTTCAATTTTAATATCTGAAAAGAATATTATTGTCTACTTCAGTATTTCACCATTTACTTTAATTCTGATATTTAATTGAATAATTTAATAACTATTTAAAAAAAATTAGCACCTTTGGTGATTAATATGTTCTTTGCAAAATTTTGCATAGATTTTTGTAAAATTTAAACTTATTTCTGAATAATAAATACTTTAATTTCTTTATTTTTTTGAGAATGTAAAAGAGCCCTGATATTTTTATGAATTGTTGTGGCAACTGCGAATGACTTTATGTTTTATTTTTTCAACCTTTTGATTTACCTGTAAAATATATTAAGCGTTAAAACTTCACAACATTGATTTTTACCTTGAAAAATTTAATTGTAAACGGAATTACTGAAAACAATTGTCAATGGACTCATTATTAAAATTCTTTACTCCCAAATAATTAAACTAAAAAAAATATAATAATGAAAAATTTGCATCTTGGAAGAGAACATATTTTTTTCTACTTGACCGTTTTTTCATAGTAAAGTTTTTCAGATCTGACTGTCTTTAATCTGAAACTCAAAGACAGTTTTCATTCTAACGATAACTGAAAATTGTGAATTTTTTCTTTCTTAACTGGTAAAAAAAATTTATTATTGGGTTACGAAACAACGATTTTATTTTTGAGGATAAATTTTTATTGTTTAAATGGAAGAATATATATAGTGAGTACACCTTCGAATAAATTCATTTTGTAAGACATGTTTTCATTATTGATAATTTTAAAAAGTAGTACTAAACATTGACAGGAAGCATTGTCTCGGTATTAATTATGTTACAATTTGTACAATTACAAATTGTTACTTTCAAAGAGGAGAGAATTATAATCACGAGTTTGTGCATTTAATTAAAATGAAATAAAAATTTTAAGGGTACTAAAATAAAAATAATTGCTTTTTATAAGAAAAATGCTAAGTTTGTTTCAAAGTAATTCAAAGAGGAAAATCATTGTCAGTGATATCTATGAGGAAACGAATTCTTGCGACAAATTATAGACATATTTTTCATCATTACATTTGGTATTCTTGTGATTAATAAAGAAAAATATTCCAAAATTGAAACTTTTGGTGATTATTTTTTCGCTGGAAACTCTCAAAAATTCAAATTTTTATTATAATATGAATTGGAAAGTTCTTCCGTTTACTTCATAATTTTTTTTTAAAAAAAAATGCATTTCATTAAGATGTATTTGTATTTACTGAAGACGTAAAAAGCAATAAAAAAATTTCAATCATGACACAATTTTTTTTTAATTGCATAAAAAAAAGAGATTGTTCCGTCCTTTCTTACGGAATGAAAGTTCTAAAGTGGAATAATATTTAATTGCACAAGTTAAATAACTCATTCTTATTTGTGAAAGCACAGAGTTGTATTTTACTGTAATTTAAATTGTGAAGAAATATTTGGATCTGTCCTACATCACACGATATTTTATCTCGGAATCTTTTTTTTTTTTTTTTTTTCGACTAACTCTCTCAATTTACATATGTATATCTCCAATCATGATCATAGGTGGCTTAGCAACGCCACCTGTCACGACGACTGAACACGCACACACACACACACACATATATATATATATATATAATTCAACATCAAGCTAAAGATCGCCATTTTAAAATCTTTGAACTTGATGTATCTATTTTTTACTGTAGGTAAGGAATGTCTTGATTACATTAATAATTTATTTTTCTTGGTTTGAAATTGTGAATATTTGCTGATTAAGTTATATTTTCTTAAATGGTACTATTCTTTTCGTATGTAATTTAGGATTTTTTCGTGTTCTTATTCAGAGGAATTGGGGTTTTGAACCATTTCTGCTATAAAGAATTGCTGAGTGGGATAGTGGGTCCATAAAACATCTTAACCACACATTTCTGTCCAAATTCAGACACAGCATTTAAAATTATTATACTTTTACTTTTTCACTATTTTATCTTACTTCATAGGCTTTAATGATTCTTAGAGCTTTATAATGATTTCTGATTTACTTAAAAGGCATAATGATCCGTTTGTATTTAATTACTGGTTTTACAAGAGTTCAATGTATAGCGTACCAATTGAGAAAAAAAAATTCAAAACCGTTTTCATGATTTCTGAAAAATCTCTGATGAGCACAAATGTACTTAACAATATATGATTATCTTTCTACTAAATGAATTCAAAGCGTTTAAATTACGATTCCCATATTGCATGATTTCTTGAGAGAGAGAAAAAAAAAAGAATTTTTGTTTATATAATTATTTTACTAACTTTCTGTAATTACCGTTTCTCTTTTATTGTTAGTTGAGCATTATCTTTCTGTAGATTAGTTTTTTCAGAATTTTTAAAATACGAAAATTTTATTTTGTTTTCGTTTTCTAACGAAATATTTAACTTAAAATAAAGTCCTTTCGTACCTTTCAAAAGAAATCAAGAAAATTTAAAAGATATTCTCTACATTTTTCACCATATCAGTACAATGAATTAAAAAAAAAAACTGTTCGAGGACTTAGGGAAAGTGGCATCTTTCTTTAGAATTAATGCCTGTATTCTAAATTTTGCAAAATATTTTGCTGCGTCATAAATTGCTCACTCACTTTTCTTATTTTTATGTAGTTTCACAACAAACTCTGTAGTATTGGTGGTTTTTCTTTAAGAAAACTAAATTGATTTTTGGTTCCTTAAGATTTATTAATTATTAAAATTGGGTTTTATAACTTCTATAAAATTTCATATTTGGTTTGAAGAGATTTTTTGCTATATATATACGAGGGGATATCATAAAGTTTTAATCATTATTATAGAAAAATAACACACACACCACCAAGAAATCTAAAAAATTTTATTCTCCATAATTATTGATACTGATGTACACAGTTATTATTATTCATTTGTTTGGCTTCTGGAGGTTTATAAGTTGAAGTAACCCTCAGTATTATACATTATTATTCCGAGGTATGGTAAAGTTTTAAGTATTACTGAAAATAATCGAGATAGAAACTTTCGAAAACCATCATTGTAGATCCGCAGATTATCGATTATTATTTCGAAAACCGTATATTATCTTCTCTACACTGCGGTTATACTTTAATCTACGACTTCCTGAAACCAATTCAAGATGAATATCTGTAATTTATAGCATTATGTGCATTATGATGAAATATACAAACTAAACTTTACCCAAATATCTTGGTTATTTCTTATTAATAGTTAAAAGTTAGTTAAATAATATCCTCTTGTCTATATGTGCATGCCTGCCCATAAAGAAAGAATCACCTCAAGAAGTTATATTATCTACTTTTTACTTTATTTAATTTCTTATTATTCAATCGTATAATATAATATGTAATAGTTACTTAATCTTCTAATCTCTTATTATTATTACTGCTAAATTTAAAATACATTCTCATCTGTTTAAGGAGACACTCTGAGTGTTTTCAAATCACAATTGATGACGCACAGAATCCTCAAACGTACTTTCATTTCATTCCATTTTGACAGCACTTTTGAAAACTTGTTACACTAAAATATATTCTTCAGCATGAGATTCCAGGACAGAAACACCCTCTGCTCGTGTTATGTCAAGCCAAACGATTTTTTTCCCTCGAAAAGAAAGTCCCATGCATTTAAACGTACCGTCCTATCAGAAGGGTATTGCTAAACCCCGAGCCGACAATCAGACCTTGTATATTTTGGCATTCCAAAAAAAACTCTTCCCTCCCTCTCCAAGAAAGTCACAGAGGACCTTAGGGTCCGATACCTACTTATTCGAAAACGAATCAGGAGAGGGTGGTTGTCATTTTTGCAGACGATATTACACCCCGTTGTTGAGCAACACAGTGTTAAAAACGTAGCACATAATAATGTACGAAGTAAAGGTAAGGTTTGAAAAAAAAACATCAAACGGGAATGTATGTATGTATATATATAAAAATAAAAAGTCAGACGATTTTTTTTTTTTTTTTTTTTTTGAGATGGGGGGTTGTAGGAGGAAAACAAACATGGACAAAAGGAAAATATATATGAAACTTCTAGAATTTTCTTTTTTTTCTTAATATTTTTTTCGTCCACCCCCTATCCTTGAGAAGTATAACTATCTCTTGGTTCCAGTCATACCTTTGGAAAACTCGGAAGTTGAATATTAAATTCACAATTTATTTCGTCTCAGTGTGCTGACACTCCAAAATGCAAGACTCGCGCGTGTGTGTAGAGGCAAAAAGGGGGCTCTAGTGACGTGGAGTTAATTTTTTTTTTCTTCTTTTTCTTTTACTTTTCCTACCTTTCTCTTTTCTTCATCATAAAAACATGCTCTCCTTCCCCGTCAAACCTTGCCTTATTGCTATACAACGTTCTGTTTCTGCATTTTCTGTTATAGAGATTTTTCTCTTTATTTTTTATCTTTCCATTCCGTATTTTTTATTATAATTTTTAGACCTATCCTTTGTTCTATCTATCTTCTGGATGATGCGGGTCCTACCAAAGGTAGCCTTTGTGCGCATTCATTTTTTTTTTTCGTGAGATGTACCCCTCCTGCTTCTGAGAGGAGCATAGATTCGAAATAGAAATGCTTTAATGGTACAGTAGAGAATATCAGTTATTCAAAATCTTTGCTATATCTCCTCTACTTTTTTATCCGTCTTCTGCATATCAATCAAGATAGATAACTTATAAAAATATATTCTATGTATACATGTGTTTAACAAGGAATATACAGTTACATATTTAAGTCTAGCTCTTTGATCAGAAATGTTAAAAATATTTGTGTGTTTTAATTTAATTTCATTATAGTTAATAACGGAATCTATTTACAGAGTAAACTCTAATTATAATGGGGGAGGAGAGGGAAAAGTAGATAAGAATGGAAACAAAATTTTTATTTGTTTATTTGAGGTTAACAGTAAGATATTTCTAAAGCACAGTGACAATGCTATATCAAGAAACAGCCACAAGCATTTTTACAATCATGAAATTTGTAATTAAAGACATCAATATCCAGACCAAATAGAATAAAAGGCGAAGCAAAGGCATTTAAATCAACCAAATGGGTATGGTATTGTAACCGTGTTTCGAAAATCCAGTTATACTGCTATAACAACAAGCAATCACAAGTATTTTTACCATCACAATTTGCTATTAAAAACATTATTATCATGACAAGAAGAACTAAATCAAAATTAAAATTATATCACAATTACTGTTGAAAATAGAATAAAATACAAACCGATGGTTTTTAAACCTTTGGATTTATAACAAATGATTTAAAATCCGAACCAAATGATGTACAAAAACAGGTTTTGAAAAATTTGATAAAATGCTATATAAACAAACAATCACAAGGATTTTTACAACCATGTAATTTGCGATTAAAAACATCAATATCCTGACATATAGAATTAAATCAAACAACAAAATTACATCACAGTTATTATTAAAAATAGAATAAAATCCAAACTAATTGATTAAAATATGACTAACTTTTTTTTAAAATTAAATAATAATCAAAAACTTACACAGAAGAGAGAATAAGGATTGCACTCTAGTTAAAAAAATTAAATTCTCTGCAGACTATGTCGAAAAGTCGAAAAAAAAATACCCCTATATTGAACAAAGCTACTAAAATACCTTATTATTGTAAACCATAAAGATTATGTAGTTATGATTCCGTAAGATGAATTTTATACTTTTAATATATACTAGCTTAAGAAATGTTACAAAAGGAAAAAAAGGTTGGTTCCAACCAATTATAGTTATGTATCGCTCAATGAATTCAGTATTCTTTTTCTTACGTAAATTAAGTGCTGTTTTTCTTTTTAATTAACTTGAAACTGTAAATTATTTCTAAATAATTTTTTAAAAAATGTCATTCGTTGTAATCTGAGGGTAAAGTTACGAGCATAATTGCTGGCGGATCGTCTTAATCCATCTGTATAATGTCGTGCAAAATAATAAAGATGTTCGCGGTACCCTAGTGATCATGGTCGTGAACTCCCTGCTACGTTACATCCTTCAAGTCGTGGGTTCGATTCCAGGTGGCTTTGAAGATCCACCGTGTCGCTGGGCTAATACACGTTAAACTGTCGAAGTCCCAAGTCCTCCCGGAGGCGTTGTATGGAAATTTGGAGGGAGAGATGCCAACTAAGGTACCGTCCTCGCTATTTGACCGAGGTTCAAAATTATGAGGTCCGTCGCTAATATAGCATTAGCTGTAACCCATTTGAGGGAGCTTAGTCCCCTTGGGTATTCTGCCAATAGCCCTCGCATTGATTCCAAATGTGACGTTAATAAGCAATCAATCAATCAAAATAATAAGATTACGAGGGCAGTTCAAAAAGTCCCTGTGTTAGGAGTAGGAAATGGGAATGTAAAGTAACTCATTGTAGTATTGTCCATTGATCAGTTTTTCTTTTTCTAAGAAGTATGATGCCCTTCTCATCCCAAACAATCGTCACCAAAACGTTTCCGACTCCAAGCAGATTCAACAACCCATTGTTTTGAATGTTGCGTAATTTCCAGTGTATAATGGTGAATTCAGGTATCACTGACGGTAACAATACGACGCGACAGGAATTAATTTTCAAGACTTGAAAACAAATGGCTGCCGAATCAAAACTGACCTATGAATCAGTATCAAATTTATTTTGGTGCCGTTAAACAGATGGCAGCACATATAGGTAATCAACTTGTCTCAACAGGATACTCATGTGATGAGATGTTTGTTAACGTCACTCTGAGAAGCAACTCAAGGGCTGTTGGTGACTATCTTCGTAATTTTAAACTTCGATAAAGTGACAAGGACGACACCTGAATGCCATTTCCCTTTCCAAACATCCATACCACGCCAAATGGAGGACCAGATTTAATGAGCAACAGCTCGCTACAAGGGAAGTTTTTAGTGTCATCAGATCTCAAACCCATGACTCGACGAAATAACGCCGGCCACGAATTCGCGACCACGGCCAATAGGATACCGCGGACACAACAAATTATAAATTTAAATTCTATTTATTCGATTCTTGATTTATCACTATACAAAATACTTATTAATTATACTCGTGAATTAATTTAACGTCTATCACAGGCTCGCAACATGATGAGTCTTTAAGGGCATCAAGGCTCGAACTCTTGATTTGACGAAAACACACTGGCTGCGAATCCGTGGTCATGCCCATCGTGCTGCCGCGGCCACAACTTACCTTAGCAATACCTCTATAGAGAAAAACAGATACTTTTTGAACCATCCCGATCTCGAAGCTCTCTATGGTCGTGGCATTGAAGTTTGAAGTGTAGAATGCCAATTTCAAAGAGTTGTTTCGACAATAACTAATATATCTAAATAGCAAGGTCCGTTGCCAATTACCATTTGTGCTTTTCTAATTCAACGTTAATTTTTTTTAAAAAAAATTTATAAATTATTTTTGTATGATTAGCTGATTGCTGTAATTAGTTTTTCCTTGAAAAAAGACACTAAAGATTTTCACTAATAAAGCATTCAATAATTCAATTCTCTGATCAATGACAAAGTTTTGAGTTAAAAAGATAGAAAGTTCCGCTAAATGTAAAGAACATTTAAATATTTTAGATAACGAAATAATCTGATGATGTCAATTTTGAGGTATTTTCAAAGAAACCTGAACACTATATCAATGCAAACAATGACATATAATGACAACGCCATCTATCATCAAAAACGGGTACTTTTTGAACCACACATTTAAGTCAAAGTGGAAAAATTGAGTATTAAAAAAATTCTTCTAATTTTAAGGAAGCATTGTCACAAATAGATATGTATAATATAAACACACAAACTTTTGTGTGATAATATTAAAACATTTTTCTATTTGTAAAAGTGTTTAGAATTCGAACGCTGTCTTAGGTACCAATCAGTATCAACCTGTCCGTCAACTTTGAGTATCCGAAATCTATTTTTCAATATATGTTAAATTATATTTAATTTTTCTGCGTGAAAATGGATCGAATCAATACACACACACAACCAGTCTCTTAAAAAGACTCAAAAATTTAATAAAATAGAAGTTTTGTCATTTATAAAAATGCATTTCATAAAAGAACAAATTATTCGTAATTTCAATTTGAAAACAGCCTACGTAAATTATACTTAGCAAAATATTTGAAAGAAATTAACTCCATATAAACTCATTAAGCAAATCAAGAGAATCATTGGGTCCTTTTTCAATAGTTAACTATACAAAATTAATAATTTAAATAAAATTAATAAATAATGGAATTAGTAATGAAATGCATTAGATTGATAAAAGAAGTAAAACATTTGACTGATGTAATAAATTTATAATTTCTGGGAATATGAACAATTCCATAAATTTATCTGCCAAGGAATCAAGTCTTTACTATTTCTGTCTGTCTCAAGAATAGCTTTCGCCAATGTCAATGTCAACTTCTGATAAACTTCCTGAATTATTCGAATCAAAATCGGGTATCATAAAAAGAAACTATATATGAACATAACAATACGATGGTTGTTCAGAAAGTACCTGTTTTTGACATTGTGTGAATTGCATTGTATTGTATTGCTTGGCGGGAGCTAACCTTGTTATAGACAGACAATAAGTAGTCAAATCATAAATACTGAGCCAGATATGATAACGTAACTTCGCCAATTGGAGCCAAGACTGATGACACAAAATAAACAATATCTCCGTATGGTTCACACATCGAATTATGACAAGAAAAAAGCTGAATTCAAATCATATTACTATACTGTTAAATAATAAATTATTGAAAATGTGGAATGTATGTAATCAAATGATAATATAGCATAGAAAATAAAAGTTTTATTCGAAACAAAACATGGAATACAATTTAAAAAAATAATAAAACACTAAAATTTAATCGTGAGAAATATGCTTAGAAGGAGACAAGTAGTCAATTTAAAATAGTCATAGTTTTTGAGGACAAAATTCGTATTCTTTAAATTATTCAAAAAAAGTAATAATGAAATAAATAATATTGTGATTTTTTTTTAAAAAAATATTATTTAATTTATATAAATAATTCTTGTAAAAAATAAATATTCTTAATGATATAAGTTTACTTATTTATTAATTCTGACAATATTATCATCATACGAATTATGCACAATAAAACATGCAACTCTTTTTTATAGAAGAAAAAAATTCGATTGAATTTAAAAAGACTGAACAAATTAATTAATATGATTGATATGATTGGGACATGTTTCTAATCGGGTGAAAAGATAATATATGCATAAATGTAAACAATTTTAAATATAGATAGCATACTCAGTTCAATATAGGTTATTGATCTATGTATCTAGTGCTATTTTAATTTACTTCATAAAATCTTTAAAATCAAATCAATTAAAATGTTGTCATTTCACTTATATAAATAGAATATTATCGTCTGTGTCATTACGAGTTGTTAATCGTTTTCTATTCTCCAGAATTTAGATATTTAAAATGAAAATAGCAAGATTTACAAAATCTTTTGAAGGAGATAAAATATACACAAGTTCTTTCTCAGAGAAATGGCAACTTTTTTAATTTCCAAATTACTTTACATTTCTTTAATTAATTAAACAATACATATTTTTTATTTAACGAATCGCTTTACTTTTCTTTAATTAATTAATAGATATAGACTTTTATCTTTATTAGTAACTCTTTATATTTTCAAAACTTAAATTCATTATGGTTATTTTTAATATTATATGTATTCTTTGAGATATTTTAGTGTCCATTTACTTCATTATACGTTTTCAATTGATTGAATGTGGAATTCTAAGTATGATTTAATACTTTTGTTGAATCTTGTATCGGAAAAAGAATAGATTTGAATTTGGAATTGTAAATAAAAGTAACTTCTAGTAACATGGAAATTCACTGAACTTTTTCAGAATGTATTACAAATTCTGAAAGTGCAACGTCTTTTAAAAAATTAAATAGTTTACTGCGGTGATGAAATCTAACGTGAAGGCAGAGTTTTATAGAAGAGAGAGAGAGAACTAAAATCTTCTTACTGAATCAAAAGTGACATTTTATGTAAATTTCACCGTAAAGTTTAGAAAGAATTGAAAGGTGGAACGAAACGTTGCTAACTTCCTGAAGAACGAGCCTGGCGTTTGAGTCAATCATTTGAGAATATAAATTCTTGTTAGATTTTTTTTTAGATTGAAGATACTGAATTTTCAAATGTATAAGTATACCAAAATGAGCTTTAAAGATTGTAATATCTCATTCAATGTATCTTGGGGGAAATATTAAAATAAAAAGTAAAGTGTTGCAACAAAGTTATCCCGACAGTTATCAAAGAGTTAAATGTTTGAGTCTCTATAATTCTTTTTTTTTAGTTTTTCAAAATAGATTTTTAAAAAATGTTACCTCTTTTTTCTTGGGCCGTGGTAGCCCAAACGGCACTCACGGCGGCGGTTTGCGTCGAGTTGTGGGTTCGAGCCTTGATGCCACGAAAGGCCCTGTGTGTAGCCGGGGCTGATCCACATTAAATTTGTCGATCCTCCTGTTGACGGGGTGTGGAAGTTTGAAGAGGTAGGTACCAGCTCTTATGTCGTCCTCGTCACTTGACCGAGGTTCAAAATTCGAGATCCTTTGCCAATTGCCTGTGATGGAGCTTCTCAGTTCGACGTTAATAAACAATCACATCACATCACAGCTCATATTTTGTAGTATTTATTTAATGTTGTATAATTTTCTTTAATTAAATAAACGAAATAATTTTCCTCCAATGATAAAGTTTACTTGTTACAAATAAATAATATTGATTTCGTGGGGTAATAATATATCTGATAGTGAAGCAATAAGTCGTACTACTAATATTTTGTTTGAAAAATGATTACTTTTTCAACGATTTACAAAAAATTATTTTTCATTAGTATATTCGAAAATATGAATTTTTATACATATTTTTTTCGTATTGCTCTTACACGAAAAAGTTCTGAAAAAGTTCAACTCATTATAAAATCTATATTGATTTGTTGGAATTTGTTTTTTGGATTATTCATGATTAAGAAAAGAGTCCCGCATGCGAATACACTGTCGATTTATCTGTATTTTATATCTGTCCATTATCTGTATTCCATAAAAACAAAAGTAATTAAGAAAAAAAATTCTCAATCATACTGACTTGCTTGTGTCAAATTTTAATGATTTACACAGATAATTTTGATTTTTTTTTCCCTTGACCATTTTCTGTTCGTTTACTAGTTAATAAAGTTCGAGGGAACTCTCAATTGAGAAACTACTTTTTTTTTATTAGTAATAAGCAAAGTTTTACTTGATTTAAGGAAAACATGTAAAATTTGAATAAAAATGAAATTTAACTTTCAAAAGGAATACTGACGTTAACAAGCTATATCGAAATTTAGAAAGACCATAGGCCTTTTAGAATGCATTTACAGATGTGGACACGGTAAAATTCGACGATATTAAAAATTCCGCTGTGTTTCATTTGATAAATTCTGTTAAAAATTAAACTTTGACCAGCTATTTAAGGTTTTTTTTATGCCAAATTTATTAGATTTTAATTCTTATGCATATCATTAAAAACAGCTCTGGGCTAATCATGCTTCTCATATGTTTTTAAACTCATTTAAGATTTAGTTTAGCTTTATGTTAAATATTGTACTGTATATGAGGAATTTCAAATTAAATTTAAATTTGCTTATTGTAAATCACATGAGTAATATTATTCTTAATTTTTTAAAAGTAAAATTAGATGTCAAGTCTATTTTTATGTTAGTATCGCAAAATTTAAACTTATTTTAATAATTTAGTACACCCTGAACATCCTGGTAAATTTTATGTGCGTATATAACTAAATAGAAGTCTATATTTGAAACTCATTTAAATACGCTTTCATAGAATTTATATTTTATTAAAAAAAATTATATGTTTTAGGAAAATGATAAAAAAAATGGTGTTATTTTTGTTAAACATTGAATTTTTTGTGTGTGATCAGTTTCAGTTTTCCCCTTCTTATCTAAGTACATCATTTGCCTTATTTAATTCGCGGTTATTGTGTAACCTCGTTTATATTGTTAATATCCATAATTTGTTAGCCATCATGAATATATCTAATATGTCATCGTGTTGTAAATTTTATGTTTACATAATTTGCTATTTGACTTCAATATAGATAAGTAACATTTGCATAACATAGCAATAATTAGCAATTATTTAATCATTATGATTCAAATAATTCAGTCACTTCACATCTTTATCTTCGTATATTTAAAAATCAGTGAGTTAAAAATTAACCGAAAAAGATTTGAAAAAACAAATTATTTAAAATGCTCGATTATGAAAATTTAATGAACAGTATAATTTAACTTTTAATGAGTATTTAGAAGTTCTGATACATTTTGTTGATTTAGTTTTATTCATATTTTTTTATTAAAAATATTTTTTCGGAGCATCAGGTTAATAAAATTCTCACTCATAATGAAACGGAATAACGTTCTAAAAATGCGCTTCCATGAAGGTAAATAATTGTTATTCTAACGAAAAAAATTCGTTTGAAAGTTATTTTGTCAGAAAAAAATTCAAATGTTATTAAACCCAAAAAAGAGAGTTAACTATGAAAGAAGGTAATGAATATTTTATTTTATCCTGAATGTGTCCTCTGGTTATTTAAAAAATTCATCACCATTAAAAAATTAAAGCAACCAATAAGAATTTTCTAAAAGAAAAATATCATTACTTTCATTATTAAGGAGGATGGAATATTTCTGCATTTTTTTTTTTTTTTTTTTTTTTTTTTTTGGAATCAGAAAGGTATGTGAAGAAAAAAAATCGTAATTTTTTAGAAAAGTCACAAAATTGAATTTTGATTTAATCTGAAAATTTATTTCGTTCCTTACATGACCGTTATTTTCTCAGAAGAAACTTTGTGCAATTTAGCAAAATTTGACCATCAATAAGATTGTTACATAAGAAAAACAGAAAATCATTTTGTTCCGAAAATCTAACATGTCTACTACTACTGAGACGAGAGATTTGAAACTTTAAACCATTTCTCTTCCCTGTAAAAAAAACCACACAATTTGAATTTGGTTTTCATTCAATATTAATTTACCCTATGTAGGGTTTAAAAATGTAATAATCATTTATGTAATTATTCTAAAATTGTTCCATATAACTATTTGAAAGAACTCATTCACACACACAAGAAATTAACCGATGCAAATAATCAGAATTTCTTCGAAGAAAAAGACAAAAAAAAAAATTTAAGCTCATTGTCTTAAAAAATTAAGATATTAAAAAAATTTCTTAGAAAATAAATAAAACGAGAGATATGAATAAAGAATAGTTAAATAAAAAAGACTTTATTTTCCATTTCATTGAAAACTTATTTCTTTCTATTTTAAGCTCGTTATTAGCCAAGAGAAATTCATTGCTGCTATGAGTATATAAAATTTAACCGACCAATCAGAGTTTTCTTTAATAGTGCATTAAAAAGGACTAAAATTACCTTATTTTAATTATATTAATTTTCTAAATATATGTACAAAATTAAATAGCTCTAGATATATTGTTTAGCTAGTTATTTAAATTTTCTTTTACAATGTGTCGAATCCTTTTATTGTTCTTCAAAACGTTAGACAGCTTTTTCTCAGCCTTTTATTTTTCACGAAGGTCATATACTAAAAATGCTAAACTATTTTTTGTGATCAACATAAAATTTTGAAATGTTTATGATTATTTTGTATAATATGTTTGATAATTTTGTTGAAGAAATAAGAATTTATATCAATAAATTTTACAAAAATCTACAAATTTTGATTTAGATGTTTCCTTTCGTTTTAGAAAAAATTTGTAAAACTTTGAATAACTCTTTTGCAATCAAATTCATGCACATAAATATGCTAGAAACATTTCCAGGAAACAAAGAAAAAATATTGAAGAACATTAAAATTTGTAAAAGCAGTAGGGATTTTAAAATTTTGAAATATTTTGAAGAAATTAAAATTTTAAATAATTGTTTGTATAAATACGAAGATTTTTTTTTCTAAAATATATATTTTATGTGTATTAATATATGGTGAATATAAAGTTTTTCTTATATATATCTAATTTTAAAAATTGCTCACGCCCTTATTTATCTCCTTAAAAGAGAGAGAGAGAAAGAATAAAGAATGTTCACATCCTCCAACAAAAATATATCAATATCTAAATTTATGTTTTCAATTCAATATTAATTTATCTAACGTGCGGCTTTCATAATTGTTTTAAAAATTACTGGAGCAGGTAAACAAAAGACAAACAACCTATCAGAATTTTCATAAAAGAGATAGAGTACAAAAAAGAATTTGAGGAAGAAAAAAAGATTTTAAATGGTACTTCACCTAAAAAGAGGGAAAGTGGAAGCGAAAGAAGAGTTCAAAGATTGTTACTGCGTCTCCAACTGTGCTTTAATCACCGATTCACAATAACAAATTACTTCTCCCTGTTATCTTTCAATCTCCTTAATACAAAATTTATTTTCCTCCCCCGAAAGAAATGATTTCCGTAGGATAAAATCTGAAAATAAAACTTTGTATCCTAGCATTCATTCCCAGATGGGGCATAGGGGTGGGGGAAAGAGAGAAAAGAACGAAAGGGGTTCTTAAAGGGGGGTGCAGAAAATACATCACTCGGCTTAATCAATTTAACTGTTCAAAGTGCGTTCAGAACTTCTCTATGTTCTGTGCTCTGTTCCTCAATCTCTGCTACTGACAAGACCCATAGTTATTTGGGGTAATTACTGAAGAAAAACGTGTTTTTTCATTTTTTTTATTTTATTTTTATTTGTGTGCACATATAAGAGGAATAGATCCCGACTCTTGTGTATATGTGTATTTTTCATTTCGTTTGGAAGCAGAGAAACCCCCTTCTTTTTTTTTACGCGCCAGGGTTGCGCGAAAAATAGATTTTTTGGCGGGAATCCTTCCGTCATAAATAGATAGGGGTTAGATCTTTTGAGATGTAAGTATAAAAGATGAATCATCATTATTCATTTAGAACTAGAAATATTCGGGAGAAAGGGTAAAAGGGAGAATAAAATAAAAAGATAAAAAAAACGAGAGAGAGAGAGATTCTGCTTTTATCAGCACTGCCCCCTACCTCTCACTAGGATTCCTTTTTGGAATGAAATAAAAATTCTCCCGAAGGAGGGGAAAAAAAGGAAAACAGGAATCTAAGGCATTTCAGAAACAACAGGAGATTCAAGCAAACGAAACCATATGGAGATCTATTGAAGAGAGAAAAGAGGTCTAAGTCAGGAGGGCTCCAAAGTTTTATCCTTTTTCCTCTTTTAGGCCGCCCTCTTGCTCCAAACTTTCCCAGACTTGTGTCTCCTGGAAAAAGTTAGTTTTGTGGTCTTGTCAGACAATAAACTCGTGCTTGTGAATATAACCGAATGGTGTTAAAATTTTTAAAGTCTATTTAAGTAGTAATTTCACTTCAATTTTAACGTAGAATACATCTTTTGGGTGATTTTTAAGATAAAATATCTCACATTTACACTTAATATTTTTCCTTTGGTCCAATGTACTGTTATGCCTTGCCTTCGTTATTTAAATTGTAATCTTAATTGAAAAATGTAATCAAGTAGTCAAGAAGGTTATAATTGCAATTGTAAAAGACCTCGGAAGAATTAACTTACTGTTTATCAGGTTTCTTCTCAATTTTGCAAGATCTCTCCCTTATAAAAATGTTACCCTTTATTCAGTTGAAATTTAAAACTGTGTTCAGCTAATTGTGGAATTTATATCTGATGTTAATTATACGTCATATTATATGAATAAAATTGTATTGAATGTTATAAAGGTAATAAAGCAAGAGTCACCTGAAACACATTGTAATAGGTTATCACTTGCATTTCCTGTTAACTAATCTCTGGGGTTATACTTTCCTATTATGTTTGTTACAAGAACATCGCCTTGTGGAAGAATTAGGATATATTTTAATGAGTTTTAGTAATTCTCAAAGTTGAGGCGCTTCTCAATTCAAGTTCGACTCCACTTACTCTGACCCGGAGTCACTTCTAACGGATTTTAATCACCTCTGATCAACTATAGCAATTCACTCTGACCTTTAACTTGAAAGCTTATACCGATTACATACTATCAGCTATCCTCCTTCATTTTCATTTCTATTTTGCTTATATATCACGATACTCATTCAATTCGGTACGCTTCTTCTTTTCATCTAATTTGCGCGATTACGTTTCATTTCATTGGAAAGTAGTTGGAATTTTAAATGCAAAATAAAAAAGTAACCCCTGCAGTTTGTTAAGGGAAAATTCGAGAATAACCTAACGTTACAAGTACTGCTTTATTAATACTACATATGCAGTAAAAGAATAAACAATCCTATTTAATACCATACATTCGAATAAGGATATTATTTTTTATATGTTCATTTATTACAATTTTTTACTTTGCATTCATTTATAATAAATTAATTCATTTATTTGCTGCGCATTCAATAATATAAATAAATTTAAACAATATTTTACATAGTTGAAATGTTCCAAAAATGTATACATAAATAAAATTAACGTAACACATAAATACAACTAATTTTAAGGTATTTTGCTCTATCACAATTTTCCCTTTGACTAATTCTTTGGGTTTCTTTCTGATTGCGTTTGAATACATGAACCCTTCCAATTAAATGAAACGTGACTCAAGTTGATAAGATTGAAATTATGAAGTGTAATGAATAATTTTGATCATATGCTGCAAAGAATTTAATATTGGGATTAGAAGTTTGTTAGTTGGTGATAGCGAATCAAATTGAGGCATCGGAATCAGCCGTTCGTATTCTAAGAAATGATCAGAGGAATCTTTAAAGAGATAGGGAAAGGGTCCAGGAATCGAATCCTCAGTTTCAGCTATCTTACTCACTCAAACCCGAGTGAACTGATAAGAGAGAGTTTAATTTAATATTCCAAATAATAATTCAGGCGAGTTACGGCCAAGTAGTCTTGGAGAGAGTAGTTAGACATCAACTTTAAAAACTCATAACTTGAGTAAAAATAAATTGATTTTGGTTTATCTGTCTTCCTTTTCATTTGAATAGCCACAGTAGCCTAGTAGACAAGGTCGCGGACTCGCGGCTGGTGGTTTTCGTCGAATCGTGGGTTCGAACCTTGATGCCATTAAAGAACCTCCCCCCTCATGTAGTGGGCTGATGCATGTTAAATTTGGTCGCCATCCCAAGTCTTCCCATTAGCGTAATATGGAAGTTTGGAAGGGGGGCACCTCGTCACTTGACCGAGGCTCAAAATTACGAGGTTCGTCGCCAATAGCCCTACTGTTGCTTCTCGGTGTGACGTTAACAAACAATTGAAAAATCAAATCTTCTTCATTTGTGTGATTTTGAGACAATAGTATTTTATAAGGTTTTTAATGGAAAGTACAACATTTAATAATACTGGGCATTACATCTTCCTACAGGATAGGCCAAAAGTAACTTTACTGTTTTAAATAAATGTAATTTTAACATTATATAATTGAATATTTATGTATATTTATTTATGTATATGACATATGTATAGTTTGGAATTTTTTGAACTAGATATGAGAAACAATATCTCTTAAACGAATTGATTGTCCATTTTCAAATACGGGGATTTTCTATCACATTTTTCATAACATCTTCCTGTATCTCTCGTTGGATTTCTCGGAGGATATTGATCATGAGCTTAGTGATGCTTTTGTGATTATTGGTGAAAACGCGATCTTTAAGGCTGTCTTCGCCTAATTTAAAAGAGCCTGATTGAAACTTGCAACACATTTCCAGTTTTGCAAACTTACAACACAAGTATTGCATAACGTACATCCTTTTATAATGCAGCACGCTTAAAATCTCCAAAAACAAGCCATTTTTAACTTGATTACGCACATTTCAAAACTCATTTAACATTACAATATAGAGGACGAAACATGGAATATATTTTACACCAGGAAAAAGGGAATGATTCGAGTAGAAATGAATAACATTATAAAATATGCTGCTCTCTAAAAGATAGCGAAGCAAGAATATAAATTTTTTGTTCAAGCATTTTTTTATCGGAAAAAGTGCTCCAATTTCGGGTCCTATTCTTTAATATTTCACGAATACAGCCTTAAGGCCCTTCCAAAAGGAAAAAAAATCTTCTGCAGCTAGGTAAGGGAATCATGAGGACTGATTCCAAATTCTCGAGGTCAGCATCGAGTTGATGTTCTTGGTTTTTCAGCAATGCTTTCCTCAATACAATCAAAGTTGACCCGGATGCGAATCGATAGCCCAGTTCTTGAATCTTTAACAGCCACGGAACGTTTAACCAAAGCCTATATCATAGGCCTCGAAGGAGGCTCTCTCAAATGAAATGATTCTCGTACGATGTTTGTGTGAGAACAAGGGAACCTTTATTTTCATAGTTAAAATTAAAGTCTGTCCGGGCCTAAGAAGTCCCATCAGGCTGTGCCCATCTCCGTTTCTGTAGCTTTTGGGGCTGGGACTCTAATTATAAGCTGGTGCCTGGCCGAGTGGCTAGCCCGACACTGGACCCTCAGTTAACATCCCAAGCGAACTTGTTTCTCATTTATTGACCCCGGAGAGATGAAGGGCTGAGTTGACCCATAACCAACTACCCAAGCTGAAACTACGGGAATCGTACCTGAGTCGGCAGTGCTTGCAGTCAGACATGCTAACTACTATATCATCGCGGCCACTTTATTTGCAAAGTAACATTGGATTAATTTTCACAAGTTTTTCAGTCGTTTTTTTTTTTTTCCAAATTAAATTCCCAAGTCTTGATTTTCAGTTTCTGATTTTGAAAAAATAATAATTTTCATGAAAATTATTCACATTTTAAATTTTTAATTGACTTTAAATCCACCTGCAGAAAAAAAAAAATAATGAATCTAAATCTGATTTAAAAGTAAAATAATGAAATAAAAACGTTGAACTCGTAAGATTTTCTAATACGTTTTTTTAAAGGCACGCATGCATCTCATGAATTTTAATAATTTCGAAAAAAAGGGTGCTCATTTCAGTGCTATATTTATAATATTATTCGTAATGAGTTTCAGATAATAAACAAGATCGGATCATATCACAAGAAAATCTTGAAATATTTATGCGCAATATAAGATTTTTTTTTCCAGTAATGCATTTGGTTCCGAAAATTCCCAGTAAATGAAATTTCTAAGAGAATGAGAAACTAAATACAAATGACTTCTGCTTTTCCCTTTCTTTATACACTATCAGTTATATACGTCTGGGAATTCAGAATCTTCGTAATTGAAATGATTGCGAGACTCTGGAAATTTACATTTGGGACCTGATAGATCAGAAAATCTTGGACTCTATTTGACAACGGTGAATGAAAATTCAAGTGAGTCATTCGTCAATGACTGATAATTGCGTCTGATTCTATCCCTTTTTTCTCTAATGCTTCGTTGGATAATTTTTAGTGGCAATAACATCACGTTATTAGAGGGTCGCATGTGACTGAACTATTCGCAATTTCCTCTTCACTAACCTTGGTGACATTTTGGTAATTTGAATTGCTCAAAATATCACCTCCTTGCCAAGCAACATGAAATGGGTTAGATAAAGATAAGAAGTATAGTGAATAGAATTGAGGATAGTGATATATAAGCGAGATAAAATTGAAAGGAAAGAGAAAGGAGATATAGAGGATAACGACAACCTAATAGATAATTGTGAATCAGATTGAATCATTGTAATTAATCGTCTGAGTTAAAATTAGTTAGAAGCTACTCCTAGTTATAATAATTGGAGTTAAACTTGATATAATTAAGAAGTGCTTGAATCGGAACGAGTGATTTGGTAAACTAATAACTTATATTTGAATATGAATTAGGATTAAATAAGTTGAGAGAGATTCGAGAGAAAGCTATCTTGCATATTTGGAGCTGATAGATAATAAATTGTATTTTCTTGTTCTGACGTAACTTCAATTAGAGTTGACTATTTAATTAGATTTTAATATGGAGTTGAAGTTTAGTAATGAAGGAATAACGTCACTGCATGCTCAAGACTATTCAAACAAAAACAATCAAGAATGAAAAGGATGATGTTGTTTTGTCAATCTAAATATACTTTAAAATTTTTATTCGTAAATTATTTGATTGGTTTATTAACATCTCATTTAGAAGCAACTCAAGAGCTATTGGCGACGGACGTATTAATTTTGAGCAATGGTCAAATGACGAAGATGACTCTTGAACTTGCATTCTAACTTCACTTTCATTCGTGCCAACGTGAGGATTTTAAGCCTCGACATATTCAACATGCTTCAGGTGTGGCGTTGGGCTATTCGCAATTTCCTCTTCACTAATCTCGATGAAATTTTGGTCATTTAAATCGCATACAGTTACAACGCCTTACCACCAAAATGAAACTCGATTAAGTGAATTAGATGAAGATAAGAAATGTATTGAATTGAATTAGAGATAATGATATGTAAATGAAAGAAATGGAATTGAAAAGGAAAAGTGGAGAGATAGTGAATAATGACAAGCTGATAGATGTGTAGATCGGAATGAATCATTACAATTAATTGTTTGTATATATTGAAAGTAGTAGAAAGTGACTCCTTATCAGAATAATAGGGTTTGAATCTACTGTACACGAGAAGGGTTTGAATTGAAAATGAGTGATTTGGTGAGTTGAGATTTTATTATTTGAATATAAACTATGATTAACTGAATTAAGAGGATTTGAGAGAGTGATCTTGCATACGTTTTGATAGATAATTAACTGTGTTGTCTTTCTCTCATGTATCTTCAATTGGTATTTTGAATTTATTGACTTTTTTAATAGACCTTAAGATGATTGTAAAATTAAATAATAAAAGAAGGCTGTCACCCTCTACGCGAAAGTCTTAGAAAGTACGAGACACTCACTGAAAGATACGGACAATTTTCAGGAAGCTCTTACCCCTTCCAGTTAAGAGCTTCATCTGATCTGGCTGAAAATTACTATACTTCAAAACTTCAGTTTTACATTTGCTCAGGAGTTTCTTAAAATTCAAGAATTTACAATTTAAAAATTACTTAAAACATTTTAAATGTAGGAGTAATTGCATTTTGTTTCACTAGATTAAGGCAAAAAGTTAAAAAACAAATATCTTCTTTTAAATATGTTTAATAATGAGTTTAAACCAGGGATCAGCAAGCTACAGCCCATTGGCCAAATCCGTGTCGACATCTGTTTTTAATTCAGACCGCGGGTTAATAAGGTTCATACATGAAAAAATTATAACATTGTTTATCGGACCTTGATGCAGATTTATAAAGATATTTCCATATTTCGTAATCTATTTTTATTATCAATATCCAAGTTTCATAATATATTTTCATAGTCAATTTCCATATTTCTTTAGTTCATTTTCATAATCAATTTCCATATTTCATTAGTTTATTTTCATAATCAATTTCCATATTTCATTAGTTTATTTTCATAATCAATTTCCATACTTCATTAGTTTATTTTCATAATCAATTTCAATGTTTTTCATAATCAATTTCATAAATCTGACCCTCCGTCTGTTTTTAATTCGAAACGCTGGTTAATAAAGTTTATGCATGAAAAAATTACAACAGCATTTTTTGGATCCTGATGCAGGTGCTAAAGATATTTCCAAATTTTATAATCCATTTGGCTGTGCAATTTATGGGCTTCCACCGGACTTTCAATTGGAAGTGAATGATCTGCTGATTGAAGATACTTTAACAATGATGTTTAAAGAAATGGATCTTAAAATATTATATTATATCTTTCGGAAGATAAATGAGGGCAGTTAAAAATGATATGCTCAAAGGTTTTATATATGTATTTGGGTGTACTTATCATTGTGAAAGGATGTTTCGAAAAGGGAGTATGTAAAATATCGCACTACAGATCATTATTAATAGAGGGCCATTTGCAAGAAATTTCACTGACTGGAAATAATGATTTAGAACTCCAGTGTTACTATAAAATATTATCTCAGGAGAAACATTTACATTCATCGCAATAGTACAAAATTCAACCAGTTCTATTATACGTTTACTAATAAATGGAAACATTTTAATCTTTAGTATATATGTGTATTAGCGTGTGGATATAAATATAATGTAAAGCATAAGTTGCTAATAACAAATTTTAAAAAATTTCTTGTTGTTGCTCAATGAATAGAATTGCCCATGTAAATATCTTCGAGTTTTCTTACCTGGTCCTCCGTGCCTAAAAATATTACGGTAGGACCTTTTCCCAGAAAAAAGTTTGCTGTCTTCTGGCTCGACCAATTATCCATCGGTTGCAAGTCTGTTACTCTACAACTAGGCTACTGCGCCCTCTTGCGACGTATTTCAAAAGTTAGGAGCGTAGAAAACTGATTCAGGTGTCATACTGGATACTTGATCATAATTCAAAAAGACGAGTTTTCTTTGGAGTAACAATAGTTTAAATCTCAAATTCTAATGCGACATTAATTAAACAAAACCTCTTACTATATGAATTTGGGCCTATTTTTACCGAAAAGACCTTGTAAATATTTATTTATCTTGTATCTTAGAGTTTTCACTTAGAACCTGAAATCATTGTATCGTTAATATTTATAACCCAAGAGACGAATTGTGCGGTGCAATGTAATCAAACAAAAGAATAGGTCCAGATATTGCTGAAAAAGGTTTCTAAATGTTATATTTGACAATTTTGTCCATTTAATATCATAAATGTATTGTGTAATGAATGGAAAATTATTAAGGGAATGAATGCAAACGTAAATCCAGTTTTCCACAATATTAAAACTATTTGACATAATATTATCTTCCTGTTTCGTATCTAGAAGATCACCAAATTGAAGAAAAAATTATTTGAAGACTTAGTACATGAAGAAAACTGGTGGTTTCTTTACGATTTAAAAAGTGTTTTTAAGCTAGATATGATTTCCGAACATGTTTTGAATTCTTGATTATATTAAAAGTTGATATACATTTTTCAAAATTTGTTCCCACAGAAAAAAAAAATGTTTCTTTATTAATAAAAAATGATCAATAAATTGAACCAGAGTACGAGTATAGTTATTGGCTGTTTACCATCCTCAAAATAGTTACGTAATATTGACTTTCATTATTTCTCTTTGTTTCCAACAATTGTTGACTAAAATTCTTTACAGGTCCTTCAGAGGATTTTAGAATTTTATTTTTAAAGCTCCTTTCGCATCTTTGTTAAACGCCTATTACAGAAATTCTTTCATTCAATTTTCATGTCAAAAATGCGAATAATGAACTTTTTAAAAACTTATTGAACTGAATGTTGGGGAAAAAATCCTTGAAGATGTTTGTCTGAGATGTAAATGGATATGAAGTTCATTAAAATATAACTCTTTGTTGATATGCTAATTAGATAATCCAATCGATATATTACAGCGTCAGTGTGTTTCGATTAGAAGTAATTTTTAATACTACTAAAAGACAAGTTTTCTTTTGCAATCTTTTTTTTTTTTTTTTTTTTGGCTGTAACTAATTCATTTGTAAATATAGATTTATCGTACAAATTGAAAAGTCGTAATTATACACTTGAAATTGTTGCTCGATTTCTTTTTGTAAAATAACTTTTTGGATATTAATGTTTACATAAATCCGTTCCCTTAGTAACGCTATAACAAACCAAACCATTGTAATCTTGTGCTGTATTTTTTGTTTGCCTTTTTTATTACATTTGCTTACCTTCAGGGCAGAAAAATAGATTACTCAGTTGGAAATTACATTTCACCATTATAAATTTCAAAACTCAACGTATGAAAATTAACGTGTTAACTGTTGACATTTTGTACAAAATAACATATTCATCATCAAAATTATTCTTCTTATGGTGAGTGTGAGATATTTACTCAAAAAATAAAATAATAAAAAAATTTGTATTTCAAAATATATAAAACTGTTACACCTATGTTTGTAATTAAACACTTTTTGAAACGGACTGATTAATTAGAAACATTTAAACACCTGAGGAATTTCTAAAGAGATTTTGTGCAATAATATTAATCAAAATATGAGACAATTTAATTTGTGCTGTAAAATTAATGCTTACTTCATTCTGGTTAATAATTAATATTTTAAAGTACATTAACATTAAAAAAATTTTAATTCGCACTTTTTTGTTTAATATTTCATTTTCTGTTTAGTTAAAACAATGTGATTTTGTGATTTTCTCTTAAAATTTCTCCCTAAATAAGAATATTACAAAATTTGATAGAATTCTCAAAAATTATCTGTTTGCAGTTTGTAGTAAAAATATTTCTTGGTCCTTAAATAAAAATGATTTAAAATTACTAATTATAATAACATTTATTAAAAATAATATTAAACCGAAATTTAAAAATAAGCCTAAAATTTCAAAACTTAATTCAAAAATACAGAAAACTACAATACAGAAGGATAAACATATTTATATTCAGATAAATGAAGTTAATATACAAGTAAATTATTTGAAAGCACTTTTAAAAAATGACATCTGATTTCATTACTTATTTATTTGTTTGTTTGTTTTTGTTTTAAGCTTTACTTCATGATTCTTGAAGCATAATTAAAATTAGTTTGCTTATGAATCTGCATTGAAAAAATTCTTCAAAAAAAATTGCAAAATGTTAACGTTTAGTGTAAATAGTTTTTGATTCGCTTGCAATATTTTAATATGTATTGAAAAATAAATCTCCTTGTATTATATATTGTTACATTGTTTGTTTGTTTCTTTCTTCTTTTTATAAGACTCCTAAGAGAAACATCCTTTTTGTAAAGAAATATATAGAAAGGTTTAGTTTACTAAGTTTTAAAGCGAATTTTTCTCGTAAGAAAATATTCCCAATGCCTAAATTTTTTATGTTCGAATTTCTTTCGTTACATTTTGCTTGAAATTTAACAAAACTGTTTGAAAAATACATTTTGCACTTTTCAGTTTGGTTTTACCGTTTCACTTTCTTACAAATTGTGTATTTTTAAATAAGTTATAAAATTTCAAACGCAAAATGTTTTGAAGTCAGAGTGCAAAATTTCGCGAAAAAATTTTAATATCTTGTTCAAATATTAAAATTAATTTGTCTCTTTTGATTGCTAGTTTATTCGCAATTTTATATTCTTTATAAATTTGATGTGATTCACAAAAATTTGATCAAATGTTTTGTAATTGAAATTATTCTTCTGTTTTGATTGCTGCTTTTTTATTTTTTAAAAAAATCTGAGTGGACTGATTTTGTTAAATAAATATGTTATGGAATTTTATTGAAATGTATTTGTGTTTTTATATAAAATACATAATTATTTTTTATAGATTTAATTTTAATTACTTATAATCTGAACGATACGCGATTTTTTTTTTAAAAAAAAGGGGGGGGTCTTTTCAGAAATTGTATTTATATTTCTATAAAAGCTTAGCTTTAAGAAATACCTTTAAATAATTTAACGAAATGAAGATATTAAATTTAAGTACAACATTTATTTTTATCTTCTTTAAAACTTATTCAAATATTGAGAAACGTTACATTAGCATGTGTTATTTATTTATATATATATATTCAAAAGAAATGTTTAGCTAAAGTTACATTTATTGTGTAGAGTATTATATCAGCCAAGAAAATGAAAACATTGATAATTCAAAAGGGACATGAAAATAATTTAAAATTGTGCGCTTGGATTTGAGCATACAAGCACGATTAAATATTTTTTCTTGGTGCAAACTATCCCACTCAGAAAATTATTTCATAGAAACTTTTATATGCTGTTATACCTCAAAATATGAGAAAGGAATAATGTGAACTTGCCATAGAATGAGATCACTGTGTGGGAAGGGGGTGCCTGCTTGCATATATATTCATTTATACAAGCTTATCAAAACGAATTGGAAATCTCTATTAAGCTCTTTCTCTATGTATTCATCACAAAATCCAAAACTGGCTTAAAACAGAATGAATAGTAAATTAAATTAAAATGCGGTACAAATTAACATTCAATAATTCGTTGATAGTATATTTATTTTCATTGACAGTTAATAGATTACTATTAATTGAATTCTGATAAGTCTAATAATCTTCGAAATTATCGCAAATTTGTGTTTTACCATAAACGCTTCATAAACAAAAGTCGATAATTTTCAACCCTTAACAAAATGCCAATGAAATATTTTTTCTGTCACTTAATTCCTTAATAATTTCATGTTAATTGATTTCAGCTATCTTTTCCAAATTTTTTTCATCTGTAAAGTGTGCAAAAAATTTAGTTTGGAAAACAATTCTATGGCAAAATTATTCTAAAATAACTCTTTTACTGCATGAAAAATATAATCTATTAATAAATATGGCGTTCATTTTTCTGATATAAATAATAAATGATTTTTAATTAAATAAAGTCTGTCTAAAAGAATTCTCATTTTTAAAACATTAAATACTGTTCTAGAATCACTGAAAACTGATCTGATAAATATTCTCTTTCTATTTAGGTGGATATCATTTCTGAAGTCTTGTACGTCGTATAAATTTCAAATAATTATTTGGAATTCATCTTACCTTGTCCACTAAGTAAATATTTTATCAAAAATTATTTAGCGGAACATGCACCGATTTCATTAATTAAAATTTAACTTATATGAATTCAAATTTTAATTAAAATTGTTACATGCGTAATCACTATTGTATATATCGTACTTAAGAGCTACAAATGAATACACCTATGAAATTAAAATTGTGTAAAAATGGTTGATTAGACATTGGGTAAAATTACGGGAGATTATGATACTTTGCATTTTTGTATCTTTAATAGATTTCTTTCTGTCGATAATTAATTAAAAATAATAATGTTGTGTGTCAATTTAATCATTAAAAAGAATCTAAATAGTTGGAGAAATTTGTGTAAAAAATGCACAATTAATTTAATTTGACTCGTGGTGTTTCTTTCTGTGGAAATTGTTTAATAAAAAAGTAAAACAATTTGGAATTTATATCATTTAAAAAGTTTTGTACGTAAATAAAATTGGATACAAAATGCATAAAATGATGAGACATTTCATTTGGTTCATTATGATGTTCATTATTCTTTCGAGAACTATTTGATTTTTAAAAAAAACACTATCGTTTTGCTTTTATATCATTTTTAACAATGTGCAAATTCGTGAAAAAATGCGTGCAATATGCAAACTCGTGCAAAAATGTGTGCAATGGGCAAAAAATGTTCAAACTCATGTAAGATATTTAATTTGATGTGTTAAGAGAATTCCTTCTATTAAGAATAATTTCATTTTTTTTTTAACAAAATTGAGGAAATGGTTGAGCATTTATGTCATTTAAACGAAATAAATCAGTAAAGTTACAGAAGAATATGCGACATATGTAACATCATAAGACATTTCATTTGATATATTCAAACATAGTTTTATTTGGTGAATTATTTAACAAGAAAATATAATCGTTTGGCTATTATATCATTCTGAGAAGTAGGTAAAAAAAGTTGAGTTAAAATGCGCAAAATTATAAGACGTTTTATTCCACTCATTAAAAGATTTCTTTTTGTGGAACATTTGATTAAAATTATTTGACGATTAAGTCACTTGAAAAAAAGATTTGATGTAGGTAGAGAAATCTAGATAAAATATCCCCAACTAATGAAACATTTCATTTAACTTATCAGAAGGTTTCAATCTGAGATAATTATTGCTTTTTAAGTAGTTGTTTGACGTTTATATGATTTAAAAGAAATAAATTTGGAAAGATATATAAAAAATATGTATTTATGACATATAACTCTATATATTTTTAATGGAGAATTATTTAATAAGAAATTATAATTGTCTGGCTGTTATATGGTTTTAAAAAATATTTAAAGAATATTGAAAAATCAATGAGCAAAATTATGAGACATTAAGCTATTTCTTTCTATGGAAAATTATTTCTTTAAAAATTAAATTGCTTAGATATAATATCATTTTGAAAAATAAAAAGGAAATTAAATAAAATAAGATAAAAATGTTTGAAAAAACTATATTGTCTTAAAAACTTTATCTAAAAGTAATG
This sequence comes from Nephila pilipes, assembly GCA_019974015.1. NCBI lineage: Eukaryota > Metazoa > Arthropoda > Arachnida > Araneae > Nephilidae > Nephila > Nephila pilipes. Next base: position 840,676 of record BMAW01045577.1, read on the forward strand.
AATTTTTACATTTTCTGAACACTTTATTATCTTGATGGATAATATCTTTTTAAAAAATTACGATCTGTTTATGGTAATAGGCAAGGGCTTAAAAATGCAATAAACATTCAAAGTACTTTTAACTTGAATTTCAACTCAACAAAAATGTTTTCACACATAATTAGTTTAGTTGCATTATTTCTTTCTACTGAGTAGGATTAAATAATCTTTATTAATTTATTACAAGTCTATTAGGGGGCTTTTCTACCAACTTTATTTTTAAATAGATTTTAATTAGTTAACACACCATTTTTTTTCATATAATTAGTAATTACCATTAAAAATTCCTGCTTCTATTACGATCTGGTTTAGAATAATATTAAAATGTTATTGCTTAATTACGTAACAAAAAACTCCTTTTGCAATAAGAATACATAATAAATTTGTCTTCGACATATTTAGCAGAACTTATGTTTTTGTATCTATATACCTGCTCTATATCATATTAGTGTTATTGAGCTAATGATTATGAAATTGTCTCTTTTTTTAAAAAATATTTATTTTATATTAGCTCTTTTTCAGGAAAGTTGCGTAATTAATATGTTTCTAAACTGTGTGTTTTTATTGATTAATGGAACTCTTGCCTTTAGTGTTAAATTCATTCATAATTATTTGAAATTTCTTTAACGGGAGTCTTAAAAACTAGTCCATTTATAACAGTTTTTCTCGTGCATTTCCCTTCAACTAACCCTTGGGGACTTTCATATGGCAATCATCGATTTGAGAATCTATTCTGGTAAATGAAACGTGACTTATGTAAATTAAATTAGAAATATTGTGAAATGTAAAGAACAGGATTGATGGGATGCATTTATACATAACGGTGAGTTTGTAACTTTGGGCTATTCGCGATTTTCTCTTCACTAACCTCGGGGACTGTATAGTAAATTAAATCGCATAAAATTATAATTTCTTCCCAACCCAAATGACACGTGATTAGGTAAATTAAATGAAGATAGAAAGAAAGGGAAGTGAATTAGAGATTTTGATATGTAAATAAAATAGAAATTAATGGGGGGGTAGAAGATAATGACTTGCTAATATAGATTTATAGTTTAGATTGAAGTGCTTTAAATAGTTTTGTGAATTGAAGAGAATTTAAATTAAAGTAAGAATAAACTATTTGTAGGAAGTGATTGAATTAAACGAGGGAATTGGTAAGTTAAAAATTTATTAGTTGATTCTAATTTAGAATTGATGGGTTAAGTAAGGATTCGAGAGAGAGAGAGACCTTATCTATCCATCAGTGATTATTAATAAAGTATTTTAGTTCGTTCTTGCGTGTATTCAATTGGAGTTTAATGGTTTCTGACTAATATACTAGATAGAGATATGGCACAAAAGCTGAGTAATGAAGAGAGGACTTTATAAGTTAAAATTGTGGAGTTGTTGGGTAAAGTGAGTGATTGGATGTTGTCAATGAAGAACCAAAACATGTGCTGACTATGACAATATAGAGATAAAATTAGATAATAGTGTGAATTAATGATAAGTGAAGTGACTTTAATTCGTATTCGACTTTCAGATGCTACTACTGACTCGCACCCTGCTAATCAACAACAGTTAAGTGTATGTTTGTATTATTAATCTTTAGATTGAAACGTGTTACAGATTAATCCACGAGCGTGATTAATAAACATTTTGTATGATGATATTTCTAAGATTCCAATGAATAGAATTTAAGTTCATAATCTGTTGGGTCCGCGGTAGCCTAGTGGTCTTGGTCGCGAATTCGTAACTGGTTGTCTCGTCGAGTCATGGGTTTAAGACCTGATATCACTTAAGACCTGCCGTGCAGCGAGGTTGTTGCTCAATAAATCTGGTCGAGGTTTCAAGTACTCCCGTTGATGTGGTGTGGTTTGGGACGGGAAATAATGCCAGTTCATTTCCCGTCGTCACTGGATCGAGATTAAAAATTATGAATTCTGTCGTCATTAACTTTCGTGCTGCTTCTCGGATCGACGTTAATAAACAATCACAATCACCGAAGTACAAATTACGAAATTTAGAGCCAATAGCCTTCGTGTTACTTCTAAGAGTGAAGTTAATGAACAATCAAGTAGTTAATCAATCATAATTTTTGACTACATTAATTAGAGACTTTAGTAATTAATTAATGATGTAAAGAAAAATTGAAATAACGATTCCCAATGCGTTACAACTTATGTAATAATTATTTTTTTCTGATGCATGAATAAATTGAAAATTATACATTTCTTTATGCATATATTTGAATGATATTTTTTTTCCTTCGTCATTATTAAAAGTAACATAATTTGTAAACTTTCATCCAAATTTCGGCTTAACTTGTCTCAGTATTTAAAGCAATACATGCCTTTCAGTTAATTCATTAATTTCCATAAAAACCTTTTTTTGTTTACAATATTTTTAGTAATTAATTATAAAAAAATTGTGGTATACTGCAAATGTCAGTGGATGAATTATCAATGGATAATAAATAATGGTAAACATTTTAAACTCCTGAACGAATTACGTAAGCTACTTGAGTAGACGAAGCTTGTTTCCTCCCTCCCCCTTCATCCTAAACACGCACGCCTTTTTTTCTATATAAAATAAGTAAAAGTCAGTTATGGCTAATGATTTAGAAATCCATTGCGCAACTTTCTTCGTCATTTATTATAAATTATTATTTATCGTTATTATCATTTATGTTTTTGATTTTCACAATTAATACTTTCTTCTTTATTCAGCAATTACACCAGTTATTTTCTTCTAATTAATTAGTAATTATAACTGTAAAATTGTTTACGTGATTATCATATATTCAAGGTTTGATTGAAAAGTACTGCTTTCATGGCCGTAATATTTTTTATTTGTAACCCTGTTTTCAAAATTCTTTTGTACCTATATGTGTCCTCTGTATCATGCATTATCCACTTTTCAATATTGTTCCCATCCCTTTCCTCGCACTTGCGCCAACACCTGACTATCGGGCGAAGTCATCGGAGAAGAATTACGGTGCTTTTTATTGACACCAGGCTTTAATTGCGGCTTTCATCTCGTCGTCAGAACAAAAATGATGTCCCTTAGATGTCCTTTCCTCTTTGAGGTAAAGTCACAAGTGCTAAGACGCTCCGTTACTTCAACCTTATTTCCATATGGCTTCCCTTCTTCAGCTCTTAAAGCACAAACTACACCTGCGAACTAAACAAAATAAGGGCATTACATAGAGAACGCGTGTAGCTTTCAGACACAACAGGAATTTTGAAAATAGGGTAACAAACAAAATTTATAACTATAGAGGTGTTACTTTTCAATCACCCCCTCTTATTAGTATGTCTTCAATGTAATTAAAAAATTATACCGGCAGACTCCAACATCAATCCACGTAATAAACATTTTAAATCCTTTTGCAATTATTCTTACCCATCTTCAATAGAGCTATGCAATTTACCCTTTTATATATTGCTTTATTATTTCTAATGTGTGACTGAACGCATATCAATTGATGTCAGGCCTGTCTCTTCTACCAACTGTTTTAATAAATTTAATTTCAGTAATTAAGGCATTACATTTTCTTAATAATTAGCAATTAAAATTACTAGGCACATATTGTGATCTATGTTTATTAATCAATAAAAATTTTGTGGGGCTCAAGACTAATTAACCAGTGCTTAATTACTTAACTAACATTACTGTTTATCTTTTTATGAAACCTATCTTTTCAATAGGACCATTCTGTGAGAGATCTTGTACCACTGTACTCCAGACACGAAGCTGTCTTAACCAGGGGACTGAGAAGGGGGGGAGGATGGAGCACACGAGTGCCTGGTGTGCACGAGGGGGATAGGCACTGCACGGAACAGGCAATCCACTCTAGTAATTAATGAGGCAGGGCGGGGGCTTGCATAATGCAGTCAAAAGGCCGCACTTCCCCCTTTTCCCCCTGGACGGGAAGATGAAGAAATGATCCGCAGAGAGGAGAGAAAGATGTTGGAATTCCGTCGAGGAGGGCCTCCGCTCCTGCTCCTTGGTGAAGGGGAGATCGTGCACCATGCCATTTGCATCACTCCTTCACTTCACTTCAGAAGCTGGGGTGGGAGGAGGGGGAGGACAAGGACCAGCTGCCACCAGCAAAGAATCGGTAGCCCTCTGCTGGAGATGCCCTCTTCTCAAGATGGCGACCATCATTAGGCCCATTGACGGCATTTGGGGGCACGGCTCTTTTTTTTATTTATTATTTTTTATTATTATTATTTTTCGTTGAAGTTACATTTCTAGAGGAGCCCCCCTCCTGTGAGAGGGCTTCTTCTTTTTTTGCTTTAACGGTTTCATATATCGTTCGTCTTCTTCTACTTTTTTTCTCTTTTTACTTCTTCTGGATTTCTTGGAAATGGTTTTCGTTCCTTCCTCTTGTGCATTGACTTTGCATGAGTACCGGGGGACTGAACACAAATGCCTTTGGACTTTATCGGATGAGGAGATTTTGTCGTTTGTGTGTTTGCTGGGAATAGTCAAAAAAATAAATAGAAAAAAGGGTGAAGGGGATGTGCTTGCTGTGCCGTTCGGGCATTCCATGTTGATTGCCTTGCCCCACCCCCTCTACGTCCACCCCTATTAACGATTAGGTGAATAAATAGATCGAAATAAATTCGTGGCAGTATGTTCTTCTATGGGGGGGGGGGATTCTGAAAGGAGGATATACGAAAGGATTTACGTGAAATGTTAAAGATGTCTTCTGTGATTAGTGTTCAAAAGAATGACAGAAGACGTATTTTAAATAGAATGATAGATAATATATGTCTTTTGTAATTAGATTCAACTACAGATTTCTTTTTTTATATATATTTTGCTACCCCTTTATAAGGCTTACTGAAGAACACATGCTATACATTTCGCTAGTTTCCTGTAATTAGCTTCGACTAATTTACTTAATTGGTACTAAACTAAAATTATTTAATGTTTTACTATCGTTATACTCATACATTACATGAAACTAGCTATTACATACAATGCATTGCATACAATTTTGAACCACAGTTTAATTGGCCTCAATAAAGATTTTCTTTTGAAGATGTACGGGATACTTACAGAAGAGAGATTTTCTATAAAAGTTCTTTTCAAAGAACAGCTTAAAGCAAAGCATATTCTGTGAGTTTTTATCTATCTTTGCGTAAAAAGTAACTTCATATGTTATTCTGTCCATATTTTGTGGGTCGTGGGACCGTGGGTAGCCTAGTGGTCATGTTCGCGGACCCGCTGCCGGCGTTGTTTGCATCGAGTTCTGATGTCTGATGGCTCTAATTAAGACTTGCCATGTACCTTGGCTGAGGCACGTTAAATCTGTTTGAGGCTCGAGTCCTCCCGTGGCGTAATGTGTAAAATTGGACAGAGGGGTACCAACTGAGATATTGTTCTCGTCATTTGATCGAGGCTCAAAATTACGAGGTTAGTCACCAATAGTCCTCGTGTTGCTTCCAAATGCGGCATTAACAATCAGTCAATCAAAATCTGTAGTGGTGGTATTGGAGGGTCATGTCACGTGTTCATTGCTGGTGTTGTTTTTGTTGCTTCATAGGTTTTAGTCCCTATGACTCTTAAAAACTATCGTGTAGCGGGGCTGATGTACGTTAAGTCTGTCGAGACTCCAAGTTTTTTCGTCGGGATTATGTGGAAGTTCGGCAATTAAGATACCTGCTCATATGTCGCCCTCGTAACTTGACCGTGATTCAAAATTGCGAAATCTGTCATGTCTTGCTTCCGAGTAAGATGTTAATAAATTATCAATCCATATTCTGTAATTTTTTTTTTTTTTTTTTTAATTATCTAATTTCGGTTTTACCGTATAATCTTTACTATTTTTTTTTTCGATTTAATTAATAATTCTTGATTTATGGAAATTAGTTTTGATATTGTTCTAATTTTTACTCTCTATCTACCTACTTCGTATTCTGTTCAGCTTTTATGACAAATGCTAGTTTTAAGTTCTAAAAACTACCCATAATTGTCCTTTTTAGTTGTTTTCATATACAGAACTTCTATTTATGCAAATAATCAATTTTATTATTTTTGCTCAAAAATTTATTGTATTGTTGATTAAAAATTAATCTATAGATTTTAAGACTTATTAGTTTCAAAATTATTTGAAAATAATATTTCATATTGAAATATCATCTTTCAATACGAAAGTGTATAATTTCGTAATCATTCCCTAATAAATATCGAAACCAATTAGGTGATGTTGGACTATGATTTTTACTGAAATATTTAATCATTTCTATACTTTGAGTTTCTAAAATTGCTGGATTTGGAAATATTATGACATAAAAATTGAATTTGATAATTTTTATCATAATGTAGCAGCAATATTACTTAAATTTAAATAAACATTTTAAATTGTTTTCAATACAAGTCAGTTTCTTAAATGCGCAATAATTCAAGGCGAAATTCCAAGGTTTTTCTGAGTTTATATTGTAATAAATGTTTCATTAAAATAAAATTCACATAATTACTGAGATACGTGACAAAAAGAATGATGTTTGTTAGACATTTCCGCAGTAAAAATGGAAATTGTGCAAGGATTGCTTTTATTAAATCTATCACGTATGCGCGAAAATTCATTATTTTATGAGCATCAGAGATTATTATCTGACACATTAATAGTGATTAAGTCCATACTTTATAAACGGAATTGATAATTGAATAAGGGAAACCTTATATTTATAAGAGATGATAATCTATGAGTCTTCTCTTATTCAATTCCTAATCTCTTTTTACTCATTTAAGTTAACTATAGATACATATCACGTTTAAAATTTTAAAAAAATCCGTTTATTATTTATTATAGTAGCAGTTTATTGCTAGCACTAACCACATCTTTAGGCAAATGAGATAAATAATACATATTAGTCACATATACGGGTAAATATTAATAATTATCAATTAAGTGTTTATATGTGTGGGGGTCTTTGTAATTAATTAAGAATATTTTTGAGACCCAGCTCTAGCGTAATTTTTATGTCATGTGATTGGAAGTGCATGAAATTACATACATTTATAGTTTAATTAGCAATGAGTTATTATTATTCATAAGCTACATTCATTATTTATTAAATCAAACAGATAACATTACATATAAACTCTTTAAAGAAGCAAAAATTACAAACAAATTACGTTACAAATACAATATTATTGCATTTGGAACACATTTGATTATGATGCAGATATCCGGAAAATTTGGGTGTCTACGTACAAAATAAACACTCAATTCGTATTCCCTAGCTGTTGCCAAAAGACAAAAACAAACATACGGACTCGCACTTTGGTGAAGTGCTGAAGAAAATATGCTTAATGGATATCTCAAGCTAAAAGCTTTGAAAAGTATTGCATTGACCAAACTTCGTTAGTAATTACTAATAGCAACCGATTAATGAAAGAAATTCTCATAAATTATTCACACCGGTTTATTTGGTTCGCATTGATAATAACCGCCATAACACATTAAATTATGGCTTAAAATAATCTCCTTTTTCCATATGGAAGATGTCTCAGTACCTTAAAACTAACCTTGTTATTTTTTTTATTCCTTAAATTGTGATCTTTTGCTCTTTTATTTTAAACTTTTGTGAGGGCTTTCAATCTATTCTTAACTCTTTTTTTCGATTATTTCCAGAAAAAATCGATCAAATATGGTTTAGTTCTTAATTTTTATATGTAGGTTTTTTTTACATTATCCATTTTACCCACATTCTTGTACAAAACTGAATTGATTATCTTTATGAAGCTAATAAAGAGTTTTGGTGCTGTATTTATTTACAACAAACTAGCAGTTCAACAAGTAAACTATCTTTCAACAATTTAACAAACATAGTAAATGCAATTTTTTTTTCTCATTCCAATTATAAAAGTGTTCGCATTCCCGTGAGGTTATCTAATCCCCAAATTTCACTCAAATTATTATTACTTGATATTTGATCCAAAATCCAATCTTAAAAGTGGTCGCAGCCCCAAAATTACTAAATGCAACAGATCTACTTTCCAACTGATTGGAAATTTCCCGTCTAGGCACATCCAAAATGCCCTGGGCAATCGAGCTATTCCAATCTGGATCTTAAGGGCTCCAACATGTAGCAACAGAAGCTGCTTCGAGCCATGTGCCCGCGGGCAAGTTTCCTCTATTTTGGTATCAGATGTAATTCCAACCTGCTTCGGGTAGGATAATAATTTCAATCAGTCCTTGAGCCATATTTGACCGATGGATACAAATAAGTTACTGACAAAGTACATTAGTTTAATATTGGTGTAAATTTACGATGTCCTACTTGCTGATGGCAGAAAATGTCTTGGAGCAATGTCCTTAGGACATATTTAATGAGTTTCTATTTTGTCGTGGTTGATATCGCAGGATGAGAGTAGCGTTCTTGGAATGCGTTGGTGTAAAATATATTGGTATCTTTAGAAGGAAAAATTCAGAAATTGATTGTGTTGATTTTCTGGAAGTGGGAAGATTATTATTGAAAAATTGTGCGGTTAGATTCCAAGTAACATTTGAAGGAAATGGGACAAATATATCTTTTTGGAAAGATCTTTTGGGAAATACATTGCAGTATATTTTTAATCATCTTTTTACGATGATCTAATCCAACCTTTCGCTCATTTTAATGGTAGGTAATGCAGCCTTCGTCTCTGAGCGTAAAAAGACTTTAAATGATGTTATGCTTATGTAAATGATTGATTCTTTAAATAATGTTATTTTATATGTGAATGATTGATCCTTTAAATAATGTTATGTATATGTAAATAATTGTTTCTTTAAATAATATTATGGATACATAACTGATTGATTTTTTAAACTCCTTATATGTAAATATATTTAATTTGTTATTTTGTATATATTCTATTAAATTCCTTATGCCTAATAATTTGTATCTTTTAATTTTCGAGAAAAAAAAAATTATCTGCTGGTTATGCTTATCAAATCAGTGAAGAGCTTGTTGTCATATCATATTGCGATTCTGCAGGTTATTATTGCTATCTATGTATGTGAAAATAATGGATTCTTTGAATAGTAAGTTGTATATGCAAATAAATGATTTGTATATGCAAATAAATTATTTGTATATGCAAGGGATTAAAAACAACTGAATGAAAAATACCTCCTGGAAGTTTTAATTTTTGTACTGTAATTTCATATAGTGAAGGAATAAAAATAAAAATTAATTATTTCTCTTTGTGATATTTTCTTTTCAATTAAAACAAAAATCCACTTATCTCTCATCGAAAAATCGTAAAAATAATTGAAAAAAAATTAAGACATGTTAATAGACAAATCGAATGCTATTTGCTTTTTTATTATTAAAATAAAAATTATACCTGTCTTTCTACAGTTTTCATAATATAATGATTTAATTAATTCAGTTATTACTATGAATCCATAGAATTCATTACAAATAATATGTTTAGAAGTCTATAAACATAAATAATACTATTCATATTGATCTGACTTACTTATTTTATTAAAATTCGATTACTGTAGATTATTTAAAGAATTTTTCAGTAATTAATGATTTTATTTTATTATTCAATATAAGTCAATTAAGGATTTTATTTTA